>CM076584.1:191010164-191070164 GCA_034641835.2 Pinus albicaulis | reverse complement strand
GATGCGATACCACACAGATGGTGACGCGTGTCCAACCTAAAACCATTTTTTTCGCGTTGAAAATGCTCGTTAAAATGTTTTGGTGAAATGGGCGCGAAATCTATTCTGGGCTGTCAGATCTGGGAAATCCAGATCTACGGTGGGGAATGAGCACGATCGGCAGAGTTGATCCATCAAATGATTTGGTGGACCCAGTGGGTGACATCAGCAATTTTTTCGAGCGGTGGAAAGGTTGATCGGGAGGGCTTAGCACCTGAGTTTTAACGGTGGTCGTTGGATCCGTAAGATCAACGACTGCGATTTGTTGACAAAGGGGTATGGGCAAGGGGGTGGTCGAGGGAAGGATGATGGTTAGGGCACGATCACCGTTGGATCATTGGGATCAACAGTTGAGATTCATCAAGGGGAATATATGGCGTGGAGGAATGAAATAACAAGGAAGGGGGTTAGATAAGGCGTCGAAAGGCTTTATAGAGAAAGGAAAATACCAAGGGCTAAAAGGGATTTTTTAGGCTTAGTCCCTATTTTTGTGCCTCGGTCACATAAAGAAAGGGGCTGATGGTTTAAGCCCGCAGCGGCTTAAGGCCTAACTTTAAAAAGGGGTCGGAAAAAGGCCTAAAAAAGGGGGGTTTTTAGACCTATTACAGGTTCCGATAGGATAAAAAAAAAGGGTGATTAAAACCATATAAAGGGGTTTTATAAGTTTTTAAAGGGTTCTTGGGGGGAATTAAGAAAGGTAAAGGGGAAAAGGGGCCTTTTTAGAATGGAAGAAATGATTGTTAGGATAGGTGAAATAATGAGTGAAGTGGAGGGATTTTTGAAGGATTTTTATGAAGGTGGAATGGTAGAAGAGGGGCTTGAAAACAATTTTTATTTTAATCATCAGGATAACTTGGAAGGGTTAAGTGAAGTTTATCAGTGAAATTATTTCTTGTGGATAATGAACAGAGTGAGGTTTCAAGAACTCACAAGATTTTCACAAAATTTTGTTTCTTGAAAGCTAAGAAATATTTTTAGCCATCATGAGATATAACAGAATTTATATATGGCTAACATGATCATCTTGATGATATAATTTTTGAAGACTCTGTATTATTAGACTTACTGCAGGACTTGGTTGATAATGAAAGCACTATTGTACCTAAAATGACTCTAGTAGCAGTTAACTTTAGAAGTTTTGGAAATAATGTTATAGTTGTAATGGCTGTAATAATAGTTGTGTATGGAAGAACTGTCTTTTTGAAGGGAACCACTATTGTAGCTATACAAGTGGGCACCAATGAACTCTTTGAAAAAAACTATTATCACATTAATATTTTTTTGTTACAGAAGTCTTATTGATATAGTTGTAGAAATCCGTTATCCACTTAAAGGATGGAATCATTATTTAAGTCTGTATTGATGCATACGAGTGAGATATGTGAAAGTTAATGAAGATATTCTTGACACATATATCAGATCGTGATGATTTGTTATAGAAACTCATGACTTGCTATCGAATGTCAATACTTTGATTAAATAAAAAAATGAATTGGCCTCATGATTATTTAAAGTACTAAAGTATTGAGCAGAAAGAAAAACTAGTTCTCTATGTCAGTATTTGATTTATTGATATATTGATACTCGTGTCCATATGTTTTCATGGTAAAAGTTACAAGTCAAGACTAGTACTATAGCTTGATAAGTAAGATAGAATATGTACAAGAAATTTGTTGCATATGTGAACTCAGCTAGATGAGACCATGAAGAAAATATGCTTCAACACCTCATATGGAAAGGGGGAGCTAGAATGTCCTGGACAAGTGTTGGATATAAGTTTTAGATAGCTGATGATGATAAGAAAGAAATGACCAATTTATGGTCTCATCCTATGACTTGCAGACATGGGCACTATTGTACCGGCAACTGATTAGTTAATGAAGAAAAACATCAAGATTCCCACAGATAACAAAATTTAAAACGAGTTACTGAGGATGGGCTATCTGTAGGCCATGCTAGGATTAACATAGTATAATTCAAAATTTGAGATTGAAGAATGATGCCATGACTAAAGAACTCTCTTGAATATTAATGCACCCATAACAACATGTCAAACTAAGAGCACCACACTATATTGATGGTTTGCATTGTTTACTGAATTTTTAATAATCTAGAGTAGTAGATTGAGATTAAGGGGGGGAATTTCGATAAAAGAAACACAAGCAACTGCAATTTTTAGCAAAAAAGGTAAAACTGTGCCATGGATACTATAAATATTCATATTTTTATGCAGAACTGGGTGATTATATTTGGAGAAACACAAAAATGTTTAATGCAGTACATGATGATTTAGAAAACATGAAAATGTATGAAAAACAACATATACTCAACAACGTAGACATTCAATGGAATATAATTTATCCTATGTACTGAAAACTACATTGCAAAGCATATATTATATAAAAATATAAGGCTATATTGATTTATCAATGCTTTCCCAACACATCTCATAAACATGGATTTTATTCTTTAAAATTAATATGCAATCTCTCATATAAACATGAGGGGTATCCATATAATACAAAACACTACTATTATATAAAAAAACCATGCAAATGTGAATAACATTTGCCTATACCTGGAACCGTTTTCATAGAAACTTCTTCTCCACTAGGCATAACACCCTACTATACTATTATTGCTCCTCCTTTTCCTATAATGTTTACTTCCTTAAACCTCTCGAGAACGTCATCATACTAGTCTCTGGAATGCAGTCAACTTCCATTTCCTTGAAATTTTTTCCTTTTTTATCTCCCTCACTTTTATAACAGTAGCAATTACAAATGCCATGGATAAAATGAGAAGCCCTATGCCTAAAGGCGACTTGAAGGTTAAAGACAATGGACCTTTGTTATGGAATTCCCTTGCTTTGATCTAGATATGTCATTGTAATGCACCAAATATGGTCTACGCAGCTCAAGATTACCCACAAAGGAAGTTGCATTGAAGTAATAAAACTGGCCAGTACTAGGAAATAAACCTGAGATATTATTGTAGGAGAAATCTGTAGATGATGTTAGGCTTAGCATGCCACCAATATCTAAAGGAATGATTCCAACTATCATAAATGGTGGAAGTTGTGACACTCTCAAATTAAAACTTGAGAGCCCTGTTATATTCCCCATTTTCGATGTTAAAGAATTCAGAGCTCCTCCGCCTACACTGCCTGTGTTGACCATCTCTGAACCCCTGAAAACACCCTCGACCTCTTATTGTTTGACTATGGGAAAATATTGAGGCATGTTATTGATATTGGTAGTCGTGCTATTATTGTAGTAGATGTATCCATTGGGGACGAATAAGGTCATTAGATTCAATGCCATCCATTGATCACTGGAAGCAAGATAAGGGAATGAAGATGATATCCCACCACTGCCAGAATTTGATGCCTAAAAAACTGAAGGAATAAAAATATAGATGGAAGAGAGAGGCCGCTAGTGAGGAGAAGCCATTTTTGAACATTTCCTACCAACAACAGAAGTTTGTGACATTGAGGCCACTGTCACTACTTGCGCAAGCATATGAGGATGTGGACTATTCCTATTGAATGCACTGTAAGCTTAAAACCCTGAGATTTAAGCCACTACTATAGGGCACAATTTTACCTTGTTTCACAGTGGCCATGTACCCTAAGCTCACATTTTTGAATTTTTATTTGGCTCTAAATTTTGTAGGTAGTGTCCTCAGATTCAACAACCCACCTAGCCTCTTCTGCCAAAACTCGGAGAACCTCATTAACGTCCACTCAAGGAGGTAGATTGTACCCTCTATGTTTTTTGAGTCTGTGAAAGATTTCCATTGTTATAAACCATCTGTTTTTCTCTCTTAGCTTCTGGCTTCTCTCACTTGGGTTCACCCTACCCATTTTCTCTTGTAGACATATATTAAAATTCCTATTCTAAGATCTATAATGGAGGAGAGAAAAGTAAAGATATGGAATAAATGCCTGAATTTGATGCAAAGCAAAGGGCATCCACCCGACACTACTATCAAAAACCTTGTTTTCCAATATGTGTTTGTAGAGCAAAGGGAGTTGTTTTAAAATTCATATTTCAAGATCTATAATGGAGGAGGGAAAAGAAAATATATGGCATAAATGGCTGAATTTGATGCAGAGCAAAGGGCATCCACCCTACACTGTTATTAAAAACCTTGTTTTCCAATATCTGTTTGCAGAGAAGAGGGGATCTACCTTGCACTTCTATATCAAAATCCGTGTTTCCCAACATTTATTTGCAGTGGGTGTTATGAAGATATTGACTAGCAATGACAACCTAGTTATTTTGCAAAACCTAAAAACTATTATTTGGCGCTACATAGACCTTAAATAAAATAACTAACACAAATATATATATATATATATAGTTGAAAGGTTTCATTTTTATTTATCATTGATAAATATATAATAAAAAAATATAATTACATTATATATAGTTGGAAGATTTCATTTGTATTTACCATTGATAAATACATAATAAAAAATATTATTATTAACTATTGCACACAAATATTATTATTATTATTAGTTTTCATATCCGTCGGTATACCAACCCACATAACATGGACATTTCTATAGCGACATTGTCTTCTGTTACTATCGCTATTGTGGGTCGGGCAGCTGGAAATAGCGATTCTTTTTCGTACTGTCGCAAGACTGAAAACTTTGCCATCATGGTCGCAAGAGCGACACCACGTGGAGGGATTAAAAAATCCAAGAAAAATTGGGGAATTTTCTAACAATACGTCAAAACTGTCGGAACTAAAGTGTCAAAAAATTAACCATATGTATTAGTGTTGAATAGTAGATTGTTTTCCACTGGTGCAGGTGATTGTGAGTTGAAGTGTTTGATTTTATTATTCCAAGGCTCTTTTCTCTTCCTCTGCTTAGGCGGCCTTCTACTCAGCTATGCAAAGCTTGTTTTGCAGCTCCAAGATTTGCCTACTCATTCTCCTTAAATTCTCTTACGTAACGGCTGTGAAAGAGGTCTGGACCGAGGCTATCAATATGAGATTTTTCGTGGTATCCAAAACTATGTCCTTTTCGGTTGTGACTGCCTCAGGCTTGGCTGTATTCTCGGCAAGAAATTTCCTCCTTTGTTGCCTAGAATTGTGAGTGGACTGATCGTAGGATAGGCTCGTCAAGTCAATTATATCATCCTCTTGCTCTCCCAAAATACCTAGCTCAGAGAGGGGTAGGTGCCCGCCTGTCATGGGAGTAACGGGGGGAATTTTGATTGGGGGGAAATCCACTTCCCTACCAAGTTTTAATGGTTGTGATTCACTCCCTCCACTCCTTTACGTTCTTCCTCCTGTTGTTTTTTTGTTTCTTCTTTTATCCTGTTTTTCTCTGCTTCCTCTTTATCCTACATTTTTTTCCTTTTACCCTCTTCCTCTTTCCTCTTTTGTTTCTCTTCCTTTTATTTTTCTTATTTATCTTTTTTCTTGCGTGCTTCCTCACCCTTCTTCATTTTCTTATCTTATTTCTACTACCTTTTGTGGTTCTCTTCTTCTTGTTTCCTTTGGCTCTCCTTCGTTTGTTGTTGGGTCATCGCATCTTGTGTTCTTTTGTGTTCTTCCTCCCTTTCCTTTTGCTTCTTCAGGGTGGTATTCCATTTTTCCAAGGCCTCTTTATCTCCTTCTTCTTATAGATTCTTTGGGGAATTATTGCCTATGGTATTCTTCGGTTTCTTGGCTAGGAACGCAGAAGCCCCTCCTATCTGTGTTTTCCACTTCATGGTTGAAGCTCTATATTATAGGCTTAGGTCGTCTTGGGATTGTCCCTTAAATTATTCTCCTACTTGAAACTCTTCTCTGGTGCCCACCTGCATGAGTGTGTTATACCAATTCCTTACATCATCCTCTGGTGCTCTCTCTGTGTGTCGATAGGACCAATTGAACTTGGTCTGTTTGTAGTGTGCAGGCAAGATCCTTTCTGGGTCGTAGCATAAGAAATCTATGTTTAGGAAGTGAAACCCTTCCATTTTCTTTGCTTATGCCTCTACTTCTTTGAAATTTTTGACTTTATAGGCACGGATGGTGATTGGAGGGTAGGCCATGGTTTCTTCTTTCCTTTTCTTAGTTTTTTAGAGAAACCTCCTGACATCTACTAGTAAAATCATAACAGTAATAGCTTGTCGGTGACAAACTTTGGTAATGAAAGTGGTTTTCTGAAGGAGATGAAAACTCTGATGAGGGTGCCTTCCTGAATGGGAAAGCAATGGGGCACCTTAATGATAGTGTTCATGGATCTTCTTAACATACATGGTGGACCTTCCCAAAATAGCGTAAGGTAGAGTGTTTTGATAAATTTTTCTGCTATAAGATCGATGTCCTCCTTGTATCTTGAGTCCTAGAAAATTTTCAAGTCTTTGTGGACTGGGCCTCTGGATTTTTCGTTCCAATTATGAGACCATTGGTCTAAGAGGCATCATGAACAAACTACATACAAATTATAGGAGTCCATGTGGAACTCAGATTCTAACCCTTCCTCTGGAACCTTTGTTGCTGAAATGTTTTCCCTTAAAGAATAAATTAACAGGTGGACCCACTTGAAGCGTGTCCCATGGGTTGCGAACATGTGTGTTAAGGGGAGCCACACTCCATTGAAGGTGGTGGCATCTATTTTTCCACACAATTGGCACATCATAACATCCATGAGCCTATATACCTTCCTAAGACCCTCAGTCTTATACTCCTAATCTTTCTTTCCTTTGAATTTCTTGGGGTCTTCCCACCAGCTTTTCAAAGTATAGTGAACTTGCACATCGTTTGTTGCTACCCACCGGGTGTTGAATTATTCTTATTTTTCTGGAAGTGAGTATTTTATGTTGGCATCTAAGGAAGATAGGTTAGGAAATTCTACCCCGATGTGGTATCTTATCACCCACTTCTTGGAATCTGTTTTCTGTAGAATCTAATGGATGACCTCTTCAGATGGGAAGATTGGGGGGTGTGTTATGAGGTAGTGTGTCTTAGATATTTTAACATTCAAGTACACCTAGCAGTCTGCTAGGTCCTGTGGGAAGTCTTTCTTTGCAAATTCCTGGTAGAGTTCATGCCATAACATTTTAGCCTTCCTTCCAAAGATGCAAGTTCTTTCTCCATAGATGGGAATCAACACTGGAGGTACATCTCTTTCTAGGAAATCAACTTGTGGGCTCTTTTTTCGTCTTCGGATTGTTGGGGGTGACATATCACTTGAGGCCGAGGAGATTAAGACACAATCCGATTCAACATCAACGTCACCTGGCATGTTCAAGAAACAATCCCACGATAAGACAAACGACATAGATGCAATAATATGATAGACATAGTCACTAATGTAAACCAACTAACACATTGACTGGCCTCGAGTGCCAAGTGGCCAACAAGGTAGGCTGCACAATGAAGCTTCAGGTAGCTTTGACCTGTAATTGTCTCATAGGTCTTAGAATGGTGGATCTGTGCCCCGACGACCTAGTAACAAGGTCGCACGATCTCATTTAAGTGAAAGTGATGGCTTAAACTACTTGGAAACCTGACCATTGGGTTTCAAGGTTGTGAGGTCGTGCTAGGGATTCATGGACAGAGAGGGCCGACGCAACCTTTGTGTGACAAAGGGAAAAAATAAGAGAAGGAGGGGGAAATCAAGGCTGGGGAGGTTACTGAGTGCTTGGGAGGAAACTGACAAGATAGTAGAGGGAAGACAAAGGGATTTGGGTGTGATGGGATGACTTGGTGAAAGAGAGGGAGCTTAGAGGAAAGGATGGTTTATGGTAAAACACCATTAATAGGAGCCTAAGACACAAATAACCACATAAGGTGAGGTTTGAGAAAGGTAAGATGGCATAAAAGTAAAGAAAAGAAAATTACAGGAGGATTTTGCGACTTACGTGAATGAAAATGCTCTCCTATTGGTTAGTCAAACAAATTCATAAGCTCCGTCGCACAGGTTGAATGCAACCTACATTGCCCTTCTATATATAAAAAGGTCACATGTGCGAGCCTTAATAGTAGTCTCAAGGTTGTGAGGTCACAAGTCGCAAATATTGATATTATTTACACTTCTCCGACCATGCGACTTGGCAACTCAGCGACCTAGGGGTCACTAGGTTGCTAAGTCACAGAGTCGCAACCGTGGAATCATGACAAGTTTTTTGACTTTGCAACCTAGCGACCATGCGACCCGGTATAGGTCGCAAGGTTGCTAAGTCGCAAAGTGTCGGATTTAAGGAGAAGAGCGACCTTGCGAACCAACGACCTAAAGAGGTGACTGGGTCGCTAAGTCGCATATGATCAGGATTCATTAAGATTGCGACATTGTGAACACACTTAGACGAAAAAGAAAAACATATAGAAAACTGAGATCGACCACCCCAATACTAGATTTCGACCTGAGGTTACCCGCCCAAGGAGAATCCCTAAGGCCCAAGGTTGATGCCGAGAGAACAATCTTACTATCTTACATACCGTCAAAAGCAACAAGGGCTTTGAAATTTTAAGTTGATGCCAAATTTCGGAGGGTGGTGTTAGCGGCTACAAAAAGAAGGTAGAACCATCTTCGAAGATTCGATAACAAGAAATAAAATACTTTAGATGGTGCTCTTAATTCCACTTCACGATTTCAATTTGTGGGATTTGTTTAATAATAAGATGTTTTATAAATTTTTGTTATTATTTTTTTCTCTATTGCATAACATTAAATTATGGTCTTTTAGAAAGTTTTGTAAGTGGAAACCACAAATTTATTAAATGTGGTGCCTCAATAGTATTCAACCCTAGAAGATTGTGTGTACTCGTGTGTAGTGCTAGATTTAGAAGGACTTACAAGGACGAGCTTACTTTTACTTTACACTTTTTGAAAATTAACTATAAGTTTCTCAATATTTCTTGAAATTTGTTAAATTATTATAACCAAATATATTCGATTACCATTTGTAATAGTTCCCTAATGGGGTAAATTACATTAATAAAACACTTATGAAAATTCATCGAAAAGGATTTGAAGACTCCAAGAGTGATGTGGACATGAAAAATGCTTTAATTTTTTTTGTTAAAGCAATGACACAATGAATCTTCTATTAAAGAGACATTGCATCTTTTCGGCTTTTAGAGATAAATCGATCATAGTATGTAAAAGAAAAATACGTTTACAAAAGTCATGTTAAAAATGATTAATAACATAGTGATTTATAATAAAATATTTAGTAAGACTATTTTTTTAATAAATATTTGTATAACTTAAAATTAGAAAGTAATAAAAAGCTTAAAAATTTGTCAATTTTTATGTTAAATATAAAAAACATATTTCCAATGTCGATGGAATTATCCATTATCTTTTACGTGCAATTGACAATCAATTTGGTATATAAAAACAATATTTTAATGTAATCTTTTTCTTAAATGCAACTTCGTTGTTGCAAGATAAGATATATACAACATCATTTCTTTATAATTTTTTACATTAAATTAGCTATATCTAAACTAAGTGGAAAGTACTAGCTACTATGTAGTTTTTGTTATTTTAAGTTTTGGCCACTTTTCATGTATATTTTGAGTGAATGTTTTTGTTAGAATTATGAGTTTAATCTATGCAGTTTACGGTCTCTAAGTGTCAAAACGGCTCCTAAAGGAATTGAATCCATTTCTTTATTTACAAATATATTTTAAGAGTTGAATACTTTTATACATTTAAAAATGTAATTTAAATAATGAAAAATTACACATGGGGTGTGTGTGTAACCAATATAGATTCATCTTCATCACTAATGTATAAGTGTATAGAAGGATACAATCCTTTGACATGTAATAATTTTTTCAAATTTTAAATTCTAAAAAAATATATATATCTCAAGAGATTGCATCACTCTCAACACTAATTTAAACCTTACTCTTAATGATTTCCTATATTCATGATGATGATGTTGATGGTGGTGGTTAACGTCCATTGAGAGCAATCTTTGGTCTATCGGACCTAAACAAAAGAGTTATTTAGTTTGATTTAAGATTTTATTCCTATGCTCAAAAATCTTGGAGATAAGCCTCTCAAGCTCACTATAATTTTGACATCTTAAAAGGCTAGGAAGGTCAGTATTGTAACAAATATTATGAAATTGAGCTCTAATGTGGTTGTATGCAGGGCACTATAAGAGGAAGTGATTTTCATCCTTGATGTTCATATTCTCACAGAGATGGCAGATCGTTTCCATCCTTAGAAACTGTCCAACGACATGTTTCCCTGATTTTGTTGAATTGAGAATAAATAATACAAAACCAATCTTTTTTTATTCCAAGTTTTAAAAATAGATACTATAAACTTAAATTTTTAAAATCCAATCCTTTTCCTAATTTTAATAATGATATAAAATATGTTTTCTTTAAAAAAAATTATTAACCCTATAAATTTAAAAACAACATCTATTTATTTTTAATTAAATTTTCAAATATCATTATTGTAATCCCGCTACTAAATCCAATACAATTTTTTTAACACCATGTACTTCCATCTCTACTATGGTTTTTAAAATTAATTCTAATTACAAATAATTAAATTTATGTATAGCTACACACAATTTTATTTTTAATAAATTTTCAAATATCATCCTTGTAATCCCACCCCTAAATCCAGTAGCATTTTCTAACACCATGTACTTCCATGTGTACCGGTGTTTGTAAAATCAATTCAAAGTATATAAATAATTAAATTATGCATTTTCCCTCTCATGCTGAGGACCGCAACCTTAAAGAGTGGAATATCATCACTTGCTATTGGAATGAAATTGCATGACGCATGACGTCATAATGCATCCGTGAATTTACTAATATATTCTCTCCTAGAAAAAGCAATTCTCAGGTAGTCATATTGGGTATACATTTGTATGCTTTAGTGTCAACGTTAACCTTCCTCTATTTATGACAGGACACTATTTATGTTTTACATAATTCCTTCCGAGATCAATGGAATTCCACATCTAGTTTAAATATTCCAACATAATTCATAGTTAACCGAAAGAAATGCACACCCTAGGCTAAAGGCAATGCGATACTGTAATTTTATAATTGAGGGAATGATTTTTTATTACGATACACATTGAAATTTTATTTTAATATCTAACAAAGAAATTAAGTAGTTTAATCTAAATATTACCTCAGGCAAAACGACAATGAATCACATAGTGTACTTTAACAAGGAAAAAAGTATGGATTCGTTTTTAAAAGGTTTGTAAAAGAGATTCCTCATATTTTATCTTTAAATATTTATTTGTAAGTCAAATAACAATTTGATAATTTTCTTTTTAAATTAAAAAAAGAAGAAGTATGCTTTATCTTCTGTGAAAGTACTTGCATGATACAGCATGTTCTAAATATTTGAAGGTTGTTTTATTGTTATCAAGTTGTACAAAGGGTGAAGCATAAAATTTAAATCTAAATGGAGCCCTTAATATATATGACATGAATACAATCTTGAGAAAGTGATTTAATTTTGATGGTGAACGAGCCTTTACTTTTACTTCCCCTTTGATTCTGGATAAAATAGATACTAAAAATCTCCTTTATGTTGACAAAGATGTGTACGGTATTGCAGGTTACCATCACAGAATTAGATGCTCTTCAGTTTGACTGCTTCGTCCATTGCATCCTTATCTGTCAAGGATGGCATATTTCCCTTTTATTATGCAATCTTCTTCTTTATGAGCACACAATTGTCATTATTCATTGAAGGGAAAATAATTCAAGTAGGCAGTAGATTTCACCATAGAAAATCCTTCCAGATGCTTCACTGTGGTCGCCTCTCTGTAACGTATGCTTTTCATATCCTTATAAACGTTTTATGGGCATCCATTCCGTGGATTGTCACTGTAACACCACTTTTAAAATCCGATCAGTAGCGTTTGCACATAAAGGTTAGATGACAATGGAAATAGTTCTAACATCAAAAGGTTGAGGAAAAATATAGCACTGATAATTTGGAGGCCGTTGGATTTTAACAACTGTATGTATGTATGAATTTGGAGGCCGTTCGGTTTTTTAATTTGTTATTGAGTGAGATGCAGTGAGAGAAGGACAAGGACCATAAATTTGAAAAAGACTTGTCATCATCACCTCCAACTTCCCACCCAATCTCATCAACGCACTGTTGGTTGTGATCGAAGTGTTGAACTGATTTTTGAAATCTCGCGGGGAATTAATTTAAATAACTATTGCAGGTTGAACAAAATGCCGATGGAGGAGCAGGAGCAAGTGTAATGTTTGATTCGACGAGGGAGCGTTTCAGGCACGCTGGATCTCAACTACTGTCGGATTCGTGACCACCACACCGCACGGCCATCCGCTTTCACACAATTAAGGAGACCACCGCTGCAGCTATCATATCGAACATTGTCGATAACATTATGGATATCAACTGGAGAATACTAAGCATGAGGCGGGGCCGTCCGTTGCCTTTGCAGGTTTAGAATCCTTTAGTCAAAGGCAGTATTGTTTTATGATTTTATATATATATATATAATTTCATAAGATTTCTTTTTTCAACCTAAGAAATTATGCCATATTTTGGAACTTCTAAATAGAAATATAAATAACATTATAGTATGAAGGTGCCATATTTTGGAACTTCCAAATAGAAATATAAATAACATTATAGTATGAAGGTGCATGAAAGTATATGCCATATTTTGCAACTTCCGAATAGAAATATAAATAACATTATAGTATGAAAGTGCATGAAAGTCTAGTTCAGCTCTGTAATGTTTTTGGGTAGAGGATTCTATATTGGGTGTCCCATTATTTCAATTCGAATATCTTGTTCTCGATATTGCAGATGGCGGAACTGCGAGTGCAGATGGAATCTGGTCGATGCGAAGGCTATCTTAGAAATGCCTTGAAGATTCAAGGTAGGTCTGGTAACTTACGTATGGAACTGATTTCCTTTACTTCTGTTGTTTTATGTTTCAAAAATTATAGTTTATGTTTTGTGTTGTTTCTGAATTGTAAATATTAGGATTATGTTCGAAGAGAATATTATTCTCGGAAATATCTAGATTTAAAATGTTAATCATGTTAGAAATATGAAGAGAGAGGCTGTTTATATAACACAAATTACATTATGATTTTATTGATGTCATTAGGAATGTTGGAATTTCTGATTATTTCGAACAACAACTGAGAGGAAAATAAAATTCTTCTATAAACATAGAGATTAAAAAAAAATGTGGACAAAGAGATAGCATAAACACTCTATTTCATTAAACAAACTATAAGCTGTTACAAAATCAAATTCTTTAGTGTTCTGCATTCTAAAAAAAAACACTTCTGTTGGCTACCGGACACAACTCTTTTCTTTTTGGCATGCACTGCTACAAAACACTTACTGCTCTCTCTGTCTTTTCTCTTTGCCCTCACTGCTACACACACAGTTGCAGTCTCACTGCTCTCGGCATAAATTACACGCAACACATAGCTCTCTGCTCTTCTTGGCATACATTTTTTTGTGTATTTTTCGCAATGTATATATATGGTTGCATTTTACAATGGGTCATGTATTAAAATATTTTTAAAAAATAAAATATAACGAACTATTAAAAATATATATGTATTATAAACATTACACAAACAAACATTAAACCTTTATGCATTCCGTGGAGTTCAAATACTATGCCAAAGCCCGTTTCTTCACCCCACGGAACTCCTTTGATTGGTCCGGGGGAGTGTTGACATCACCTCCTCCGGTGGGTCAATTTGATGCTCGAAACTTAAATTTCATGACGCCGGAATTCGAGTTGGAGGAATTAAGTGTAGTTGGCGGAGAATGCTGCAGAAAAGAATGCGTGGAGTTAGAGGGACAACTTTGACTGTAGGGAAAAAATTAAACGCAAGAGTTTTATGTGAGGGTCAGTGTGAATCTGAACTGGAGATTTGTTGTCGCCGTCCTTCAAACACTTCACATCAGAATTGGTACCGCTGTCCTTTTTCTCTACGTGCATCAGTTGGAATTAATTTCCAACACTCCCCCTTAATTACAACTACTATTCTCTTGCATACCTAGACATTTTTGTAGATAGCTAAAAAAATTTTGCCCCAATGCTTTTGTTAAAATATTAGCAAACTGCTCTTCTTTTCTGAAATTCTACAAAACAATTTCTCCATTATTCACTAGCTCTCTGATGTAGTGATACTTGGCATCAATGTGTTTCTTTATCTTATGAAACAATGAATTCTTAGATAAAGCTATAGCTGAGCTATTATCACAATAAATAGTTGTGCCTTTTACCTATTCATAACACAAACTTCTTAACGTTTTCCTCATCCATACTGATTGACATGTTGTTACTGTAGCTGCCACATACTCTGCCTCTACTGTTGATAAAGCCACAATTGGCTGTTTCTTAGAAGCCCATGAAATGGCTCCTGATCCCATATGAAAAACATATCTAGAGGTATTTTTCCTGTCATCTATACTTCCAGCCCAATCACTGTCAGTATATCCAATTAATTCAAAATTTTCTGAAGTGGTGTATAGAGTACCATACCTCTTTATTCCTTTCACATACCTCGGAATTCTTTTTGCTGCTTGCCAATGTGCCTCCCTTGTCCTTTCCATAAGTATGGAAATTTAAGTCAGAACATGCATAATATCTGGCCTAGTTGTAGTAAAATACATAAAGCTGCCAATTATGCTCTTATACAAACTTCGATCAAAATCCTTGCTGCTGACTTCTTTGCTCAGTTTCAACCCCATCACTGTAGGAGTAATTTCTCCCTTACAATCCTACATGTTAAATCTTTCCGAAACTTCTTTAACATAATTTTCTTGAGAAATAAAAATTTTATTTTCATTTTTCTCTACTTCTATTCCTAAGAAGTATCTCAACAATCACATATCAGTCATCTCAAATTCATCCTTCATGATTGTTCTAAAATTCTTAATGAGGTAAGCATCATTACCTGTGAATATCACATCATCAACATACAAAACAACAATCAACATTTTACCATATTTTTTTTTGATGTATAATGTGAGTTCTCCTTCACATTTCTCAAACCCATTTTCCAGTAGATAGGCATCTATTCTACTGTACCATGTTCTTGGTGCTTGTTTCAACGCATATAGAGATTTATTCAATCTACATATTTTGTGTTGTTGGCCTTATTTCTGATAACCCAGTGGTTGTTCAACATAAACCTCTTCCATCAATACTCCATTTAGGAATGTTGATTTCACATCCATTTAGTAAAATTTCCACTTGTGTTGTGCTGCTATGGAGAGCACCGGTCTTACTGTTTCCTTTCTTGCAACTGATGCAAAAGTTTCCTCGTAGTATCTTCTTTGTTGTTTCTTGTATCCTTTGAAAACAAGTTTGGCCTTGTGCCTTTCAATCTTACCTTCAACATTGATTTTGGTTTTATAAACCCATTTCACTCCAATAATATGTTTGCCTTTTGGGAGATCAACTAATTCTCATATCTTATTTTTCTCTATGGCATTCATTTGTTCATCCATAGCATCTATCCATTTCTTATATTTTACTACTACTTCAAAATGAATAGGATCTTCTGCATGATAGTACAATGCAAATAAAGACTTCATACCTTCATTTGCTGCCTCTTGCTCATAAATTTCATTCAGACTTCTTAATATGGTTCCTCTTTCATTTGCGGAACTTGTGCTTGTAGAAGCACTCAAATATGCTCCTTGTAATGTGTTTGGAGAAGCAGTGTCATTACTTCTAAATGGTGTTCTCTTACCTGATTGTGCTATCCGTTGTTGTCCTTGTGTTGGTGGAGGTGGTGATGCAAATCAGGGATGTCTTTCAACCATTTATTCCTCATCATCATCATGAGACAAACAACTCTTCACATTCACTGTTTTCTCAATGCTTCCATCCCAAGCTTCTTCTTCAATAAATTGTACATCTCTGCTTATTATAAACTTCTTGGTGGATGGGTTATAAAATCTATATGCCTTGGATTCTTCACTATATCCAAAAAATATGCACTTCTCCCCCTTACTGTCCAACTTCTTCCTCATCTAATCCAGAATGTGTGCATAAGCCACAGAACTGAATAATCTCATATGGGTGACATGTTGTTTCATGTTGCTCCACGCTTCTTCTAAAAATCTGTTCATAACGCTCTTTGTTGGGAATATATTCAACACATATGCTGCACAATGTACAACTTCACCCCAATATTCATTTGGCAAATTTTTTTCCTGCAGCATACTTTTTACCATGTCCATGATGATTTGTTTTTCCTTTCAGCAACTCCATTTTGCTGCGGTGTATACCTTGCTGTAAATTGCTTGTGTATCCCATTTTCTCTTCAAAAAAGCAGAAATTATTTGGAGATGTATTATCCTACTCCGTTTGTTCTTAAGACCTTAATATGCTACCCACTTTGATTCTCTACAAGAGCTTCAAAGTGGTAGAACTTCTCAAACACTTCACTCTTCAAATTCAAGAAATATACCCATATTTTTCTTGTGTAATCATCAATAAATGTCAGCATATAGTAGCTGTCTGCTAGTGATGGGTTTGTATTGGTCCATAAAAATCAGAATGGACACTTTCTAAGGGTGCCTTTGCCCTTATGCTCCTTCATGATGGAAACCTTTCTCTATGTTTTTTTCCCAAGATGCAGCCTTCACATAGGCTGTCTAGTTTCTCAATCAATGGTAATCCCTTTACCATTCATTTTCTATGCAACAAATTCAGACCTCCAAAGTTGAGATGTCCAAATCTGAAGTCATAACTAGTTTTCATCTTTTGCTTCTCTTTGGAATGTCTCTTGTGTCACTGCTTCCATTGCAGCTCCGTTCTTCAAATATGTCCTCATCTTGAGAGGAAACATTTTGTTTCTTATCATCTTCACTCGTGCAATTCTTTGCTTGCTTGGTGGTATTTCCATGATGGCACATACAACATCCTCAAATAATACATTGAAGCCTTTATGACTCAGCTGTCCAATTCTTAAAAGGTTAAAATTCATACCAAGCACATAATATTCATCTGCTATGGATCTCTTTTCTCCTTTCTTCGTTAGAACACTTACTCTTCCTTTTCCCATGACAGAGGCCTTACTATTTGTCCCAAATGTTACTTGAGACTTTACATTTTCATCAATCATGGAAAACATAGAGATGTTTCCAGTCATATGGTTGCTACATCCTGAATATAAAAACCATATATCTTCACATTTCTCTACAGCCATATTACATGCTAAAAATAAATTCTCTTGGTTGATATTTTGTTTAGTAAAATTAGCACTGGCTCTACTACAAATGCCACTCTGTTTCTTCCTACATTCATTGGCATAGTGCCCATACTTCTTACAGTAATTACATTAGACTTTGGATTTATCATACATTTGTCCATGTGTTTGATTTTGTCCACCTTGTTGGCTGCTACCTTGGCCTTGGTTTTAATTTTGATTACTGCCCATTTCACTTATATTTGTAGGGTTGTTTCTTCCTCTGTTTTGGCTTCTGCATCTACCTTTTCCTCTGTATTTTGATCTGCTTGACCTCTTCCTCTTTCAAATGACATTTGTGTCTTGAAGGCATGCTCTAAAGATGAGTTTTTTGTTTTGCTCAATCTCTCCTCATGTGTCATCAATGATGCATGAAGCTCATCAACTGTAAACTTTGAGAGATCCTTTGTCTCTTCAATGCTTGTTACTATCACATCAAATCTTGAGAGTAAGCTCTTCAACACTTTCTCCACTATTCTTCTTCCTTACCATCACAGAATAATATGCTCTTCAGTTTGACTGTTTCATGCATTGCTTCCTTACCTATCAAGGATGGTATATTTCCCTTTTATTGTGCAATCTTCTTCTTTATGAGCACACAATTGTCATTATTCATTGAACGGAAAATAATTGAAGTAGGCAGTAGATTTTGCCATACAAAATCCTTCTATATGCTTCACTGTGGTTGCCTTTCTGTAAAATATGCTTTTCATATGCGTATAAACATTTTATGGGCATCCATTCCGTGGATTTTCACCATAACACCACTTCTAAATCCAATCAGTATCATTTGCACATAAAGGTTAGATGACCATGGAAATAGTTCTAACATCGAAAGGTTTAGGAAAAATATAGCACTGATCAATTATACAGATTAATGGAACAGAACATAAGTGCATTTGTTTTATGTTTGAATTTTTCTTTAAAAATGCTTAAACTTAATTATGACCTAAATTTAGAATATTGATGTATGTATGTATTTAGAATAGTGATGTATGTATGTATGAATTTGGAGGTTGTTGGGGTTTTTAATTTTTTATTGAGCGAGATGCAGTGATAAAAGGACAGGGACCATAAATTGGAAAAATATTTGTCATCATCATCTCCAACTTCCAACCCAATCTCATCAATGCACTATTGGTTGTGTTCAAAGTGTTGAAGTGATTTTTGAAATCTCACGTGGAATTTATTTAAATAACTATTGCAGGTTGAACAAAATGTCGATGGAGGACTAGGAGCAAGTGTAATGTTTGATTCGACGAGGGAGAGTTTCAAGCACTTTGGATCTCAACTACTGTCAGATTCATGACCACCCCGCCACACGACAATCTGATTTCACACAATTAAGGAGACCTCGGCTGCAGCTATCATATCGAACATTGTGGATAACATTATAGATATCAAATAGAGAATACTAAGCATGAGGCGGGGTCATCCATTGCCTTTGCAGGTTTAGAATCCTTTACCTCAAAGGTAGTATTGTTTTATGAACTTGTTTTTATATATATAATTTCATAATATTTTATTTTCAAGCTAAGAAATTATGCCATATTTTGAACTTCCAAATGGAAATATAAATAACATTATAGTATGAAGGTGCATGAAAGTCTAGTTTAG
Organism: Pinus albicaulis; assembly: GCA_034641835.2. Lineage (NCBI taxonomy): Eukaryota > Viridiplantae > Streptophyta > Pinopsida > Pinales > Pinaceae > Pinus > Pinus albicaulis. The sequence continues at coordinate 191,051,282 of CM076584.1, read as the reverse complement.
CTCTGTAATGTTTTTGGGTAGAGGATTCTATATTGGGTGTCCCATTATTTCAATTCAAATATCTTGTTCTCTATATTTCAGATGGTGGAACTATGAGTGCAGATGGAATTTGGTTGATGCAAAGGAGCTGTTAGAAATTCCTTGAAGATTTGAGGTAGGTCTGGTAACTTACATATGGAACTGATTTCCTTTACTTCTAGCGTTTTATGTTTGAAAAAGAATAGTTTATGTTTTGTGTTGTTTATGAATTGTAAATATTTGGATTATGTTCGAAGAGAATATTATTTCTGGAAATATCTAGATTTAAAATGGTAATCATGTTATAAATATGAAGAGAGGGAGAGGTTGTTTATATAACAAAAATTACATTATGATTTTATTGATGTCACTATGAATGTTTGAATTTCTGGTTATTCCGAACAACAACTGAGAGGAAAATAAAATTCCTCTATAAACACAGAGATTAAAAAAAAATTCGGACAGAGAGATAGCATAAACACTCTATTTCATTAAATAAACTATAATCTATTACAAAATGAAATTCTTCAAAATTCTGGTGTTCTCGATTCTAAAAAAAAATACTTCTGTTGCTACAACACACAACTATTTTCTCCTTGGCATGAAATTCTACAAAACATAGCTTACTTCTCTCTCTGTCTTTTCTCTTTGCCTTCATTGCTACACACACAGTTGTAGTCTCACTACTCTCGGCATAAATTATACACAGTCTTGCTACTCTCTGATCGTCTTGGCATACATTTTTTTTTGTGTTTTTCGCAACATATATATATGGTTGCGTTTTACAATGGGCCATGTATTAAAATATTTTTAAAAAATAAAACGTAACAAACTATTACAAATATATATGTAGTATAAACATGTAATGTTTATAATACATATGTCAAAACTAACATATGTCAGAGCAAATAAAAACTAAATAAAAAAACATTAAACCTTTATGCATTCCGTGGAGTTCAAATACTATGCCAAAGCCTATTTTTTTACCCCACGGAACTCCTTTGATTGGTCCGGAGGAGTGATGACATCACCTCCTCCAGTGGGTCAATTTTGATGCCCGAAGCTTAAATTTCATGCTGTCAGAATTGGAGTTGGAGGAATTAAGTGTAGTTGGTGGAAAATTTATGGCTGGTGGGTGCTGCATATAAGAATGCGTGGAGTTAGAGCCACGACTTTGACTATAGGGAAAAAATTGAACGCAAGAGTTTAATGCGAGGTGGAGTGCGAATATGAACTGGAGATTTGCTTCCACCGTCCTTCAAACACTTCACATCAGAATTGCTATCGTTGTCCTTCTACTCTGTGTGCGATAGTTGGAATTAATTTCCAACACTCCCCCTTAATTACAACTGTTGTTATTTTTCATACCCAGAAATTTTCTAAGATAGCTAAAACTTTTATGCCCCAATGGTTTTGTTAAAATATCAACAAGTTGTTGTTCTTCAATGTTGCAAAATAATTTCTCCATTGTTCACTAGCTCTCTGATGTAGTGATAATTGGAATCAATGTGTTTTGTTCTCTTATGAAACACTGAATTCTTGGATAAAGCTATAACTGAGCTATTATCACAATAAATAGTTGTGCCTTTTACTTGTTCATGACACAAACTTCTTAACATTCTTCTCATCCATACTTCTTGACATGTTGTTGCTGTAGCTGCCACATACTCCGCCTCTACTGTTGATAAAGACAAAATTGGCTATTTCTTAGAAGCCCATGAGATGGCTCCTGATCCCATATGAAAAACATATCCATAGGTGCTTTTCCTGTCATCTATACTTCCAGCCCAATCACTATCAGTATATCCAATTAATTCAAAATTTTCTGAAGTGGTGTATAAAGTATCATACCTCTTTGTTCCTTTCACATACCTTAGAATTATTTTTGCTGCTTACCAATGTGCCTCCTTTGGACTTTCCATAAATCTAGAAATTAAACTCAGAGCATGCATAATATCCAGCCTAGTTGTAGTCAAATACATAAGGCTGCCAACTATGCTCTTATACAAACTTGGATCAAAATCCTTACTGATGTATTCTTGCTAAGTTTCAATCCCATCATTGTAGGACTAGTTTCTGCCTTGCAATCCTACATGTTAAATACTTTCAAAACTTCTTTAACATACTTTGCTTGAGAAATAAAAAATTTATTTTCATTTTTCTCTACTTCTATTCCTGACAAGTATCTAAGCAATCCCATATCAATCATCTCAACTTCATCCTTCATGACAGTTTTAAAATTCTCAATGAGTTAAGCATCATTTCCTGTGAATATCACATCATCAACATATAAAACAATAATCAACATCTTACCATATTTTTCTTTGATGTATAATGTGGGTTCTCCTTCACATTTCTCAAACACATTTTCTTAGTAGATAGGCATCTATCCTACTGTTCCATGCTCTTGGTGCTTCTTTCAGCCCATATAGAGCTTTCTTCAATCTGCATACTTTGTGTTGTTGGCCTTCTTTCTCATAACCTAGTGGTTGTTCAAAACAAACCTCCTCCATCAATAGTCGATTTAGGAATGTTGATTTCATATCCATTTGGTAAAATTTCCACTTGTATTGTGCTACTATGGACAGCATCAGTCTTACTGTTTCCATTCTTGCAACTGGTGCAAAATTTTCCTCATATTCTCTTCCCTATTGCTGCTTGTAACATTTGACAACAGGTCTAGCCTTGTGCCTTTCAATCTTACCTTCAGCATTGCTTTTGGTTTTATAAACTCATTTCACTCCAATAAGTTCTTTTCCTTTTGGGAGATCAACTAATTCCCATGTGTTATTTTTCTCTATGGAATTTATTTATTCATCCATAGCATCTATCTATTTATTATCTTTTACTGATACTTCAAATTGAATAGGATCTTCTACATGAAAATACAATGAAAATAAAGAGTTCATACCTTCATTTTCTACGTCTTGCTCATAAATTTCATTAAGACTTATGAATCTGGTTCCTCTTTCACTTGTTGAACTTGTGCTTGTAGAATCATTCAAATATGTTCCCTGTGATGTGCTTGGAGAAGCATTATCATCACTTCTCAAGGGTGTTCTCATACCTGCTTGTGGTGTCCCTTGATGTCCTTGTGCTGGTGGAGGTGATGCTTCTAGTGACAGATGTGTTTCAGACATCTCTTCCTCATCATCATGACAAGAAAAAAAACTCTTCACATTCATTATTTTCTCAATGCTTCCATCCCAAACTTCTTCTTCAAAAAATTGTAAATCTCTTCTTCTCATAAACTTCTGGGTGGATGGGTTATACAATTTGTATGCCTTGGATTCCTCACTGTATCCAAACACTATGCACTTCTCCCCCTTACTGTCCAACTTCTTTCTCATCTGATCCAAAATGTGTGCATAAGCCACACAACCGAATACTCTCATATGGGTGACATGTTATTTCATGCCGCTCCACGCTTCTTCCAAAAATCTGTTCATAACGCTCTTTGTTGGGCATCTATTTAGCACATATGCTGCACAATGTAAAACTTCAACCCAATATTCATTTGGCAAATTTTTTTCCTTTAGCATACTTCTTACCATGTCCATAATGGTTATGTTTTTCCTTTCAGCAACTCCATTTTGCTGCGGTGTATACATTGCTGTAAATTTCTTGTGTATCACATTTTCTCTGCAGAAACATAGAAATTATTTGGAGATGTATTATCCTCCTCTGTCTGTTCTTAAGACCTTAATATGCTGCCCACTCTGATTCTCTGCAAGAGATTTAATGTGGCAGAACTTCTCAAACACTTAACTCTTCAGCTTCAAAAAATATGCCCATTTTTTTCTTGTGTAATCATCAATAAAGATCAGCATATAGTGGCTACCTGCTAATGATGGTGTTTGCATTGGTCCACAAAAATCATAATGGACAATTTCTAAGGGTGCCTTTGCCCTTATGCTCTTTCCTGATTGAAATCTTTCTCTGTGTTGTTTGCCCAAGATTCAACCTTCACATAGGCTGTCTGGTTTCTCAATCAAGAGTAATCCCTTTAACATTCCATTTCTATGCAACAAATTCAGACCTCCAAAGTTGAGATTTCTAAATCTCAAGTGCCATAATCAGTTTTCATCTTTTTCTTCTCTTTGAAATGTCTCTTGTGTCACTGCTACCATTGTAGCTCATTTCTTCAAATCTACTATCACCTTGAGAGGAAACATTCTGTTTCTTATCATATTCACTTGTGCAATTCTTTGATTTCTTGGTGGTATGTCCATGATGGTACATACATCATCCTCAACGAATACATTGTAGCCTTTCTGAAAGAGATGTCCAATGATTAAAAGGTTAAACTTCATACCAGGCACATAATATACATCTGATATGGATCTCTTTTCTCCTTTCTTCGTTAGAACACTTACTCTTCTTTTTCCCATGATAGAGACCTTACTAATTGTCTGCAATGTTTCTTGAGACTTTACATTTTCATCAATCATGGAAAACATAGAAATGTTTCCAGTCATAGGGTTGCTACATCCTCAATCTAGAAACCACATATCTTCACTTTTCTCTTCAGCCATATTACATGCTCAAAATAAATTCTCTTGGCTAATATTTTCTTTAGTAAAATTAGCACTGGGTCTGCTACCAATGTCACTCTATTTCATCCTACATTCATTGGCATAGTGCCCATACTTCTTATAGTAATGACATTGGACTTTGGATTTATCATACCCTTGTCCATGTGCTTGATTTTTTCCACCTTGCTAGCTGTTGCCTTAGCCTTAGTTCTTATTTTGATTGTTTCCCCTTTCACTTGTATTTGCGGGGTTCTTTATTCCTCTGTTTCGGCTTCTGCTTCTACCTTTTCCTCTGTAATTTGATCTGCTTTGACTTCTTCCTCTTCCAAAGAAAATTTATGTCATGAAGGCATGCTCCAAATAGAAGTTTGTTGTTCTGCTAAATCTTTGTTCATGTGTCATCAATGATGTATGAAGCTCATCAACTGTAAACTTTGAGAGATCCTTTGTCTCTTGAATGGTTTTTACTATCACATCAAATCATGAGGGTAAGCTCCTCAATACTTTCTCCACTATTATTCTTTCTTCTATGGTCTCTCCATGAGATCTCATTTGGGTGACCAACCCAATCAAAAATGTGAAGAATGAGTTTATTGAATCAAAATCGTTTACGCAAATGACTTCAAAATCCATTCTCATTAAATGAAGCTTTGTTGTCTTTACCTTCTCCATACCTTAATAGGTTGTCTGGAGAGTATCCCATGCATCCTTGGGCCTCTTGGCTGCTACAGTCCTTCGAAATACACTTTCATGCACTTCTTGATAGAGATAGAAGAGGGTTTTTGAGTCCTTCTTCCTGTTACTCTTCAGAAAATCCTTCTCTGCCTCTGTTAAGGAATTATATGCTTGTTCATCTGCTGGTTCTTCTAAACCATCTTCAACTAGCTCCCATAAATCTTGAGAGGAAAACATGGCTCTCATTGTGATTTCCCAATAGTCATAGTTCTTCCCATTAAAATGTGGGAGTTGAGTATTTCCCATACTCATGCTCGTTCTGGATCCTTCCATCGCTACCTTACTGAACTATGCTTCTTCTTCTTTTTTTAAATAGACTGTATTTTTTTTTAAATAAACCTTCTCACTGGTGAGAGATTAAAATTTGTCTCTAAAAAATCTTCAGATTTCTTCTTTTACCATTCTCTAGACTGTAATCTTCAAGCAAACAAGAAACTTTGTTTTGGTAAATACCTTGTTTTCTTGAGCCTTCACATTGCTGGTTAAAAGCTTCAACAAATCCTTCTTCTTCCTTCAGCTTCTTTGGCAAATGCAAAGAGCCTGGACTCACTCCGATGCTATGTTGGAATTTCTAGTTATTCCAAAAAACAACTAAGAAGAAAATAAAATTCCTGTATAAACACAAATATTAAAAAAATGCGGACAGAGAGATAGCATAAACACTCTATTAAATTAAGCAAACTATAAGCTGTTACAAAATGAAATTCTTCAGAACTCTGGAGTTTTGGATTCTGAAAAAAAAACTTCCACTGCTACAAGACATAGTTGTTTTATCCTGGGCATGCGCTGCTACAAAACACAGCTTATTGATCTCTCTGCCTTTTCTCTTCGCCTTCACTTCTCCACACACAGTTTTTCAGTCTCACTACTCTCAACATAAATTACACACAGTCTTGATGCTCTCTGCTCTTCTCGGCATACATTTTTTTGTGTCTTTTTCGCAACATATATATATGGTTGTGTTTTACAATGGGCCATGTATTAAAATATTTTAAAAAAATAAAACATAACAAAGTATTAAAAATATATATGTATTATAAACATTACATGTTTATAATACATATGTCAAAACTAACATATGTCGCGACTAATAAAAACTAAATAAAAAAACATTAAACCTTCATGCATTCTATGGTGTTCAAATACTATGCCAAATCTCGTTTATTTATTGCATGAAACTCCTTTGATTGGTCCGGAGGAGTGATGACATCACCTCCTTCGGTGGGTCAATTTTGATGCTCAAAGCTTAAATTTCATGCCGCCAAAATTGGAGTTGGAGGAATTAAGCATGGTTGGCAGAGAATTTATGGTTGGTGGGTGCTGTAGATAATAATCCATGGAGTTAGAGCCATGACTTTGACTGTAGGGAAAAAAATAAATGCAAGAGTTTAATGCGAGGTGGAGTGTGAATCTGACCTAGAGATTTGTTGTTGCCGTCCTTTAAACACATCACATTAGAATTGTTGTCGTTGTCCTTCTGCTTTGCGTGCGACAGTTGGAATTAATTTCCAACAATGAATACAAGAATATTTTTACATCTTAGAATGGTGAATCTAGATTACTAAAAATAATTTACAACTATTAACCTTGGAACTCACAAAATTACAAGTTACAATCATTTGGAATACACATGACACACATGGAAGCATTACTTCCAACACTCTTTGTTAATGCTTACATGTAGCACATATATGGAACACGTCGTACAACAATAAACGAATCTTTGTAATATTTGTCACATTTGTGAGATTTGATCATCACTAGCACTCATATCCACTCTAAAATCTCATGGTTTCTACTCTTCTCTTCACCACACTTTTGAGCTTCCCACGTGATTAATTTAATAAATAACCGATTCAAACCATCATTGACGTGATTTGAAGAATTGATGCTTCTCAACCTCATAGAGTGCAATGGGTTAGTCTTGATACTGAAACATCCTATGGAAATGCCACCATTTGTTGAATCCATGGCCCTTCGCAACATTCACGAGTTTTCTAGGATAGCATTTTGGATACATAATGTCTTCAACAGAAAATTCTACAAGTTGACCTTATAAAAGAACCATGCTCTTAGAGCATGACTGGTCACACCAATGGGTCAAACTAGCTTGACCTTATTACGAACTACCTGTGACTAATGCTCTTGCAACACAAAAAGTCACATTAATTGTTAAATAGTTAGTGTGTTCTTTTTGGTTCTCCATCATTTGATTTTGTATTTTTTTCCTCTACAAACTACCTCACATAATCTTCAACTGATAAAAAAACAATAAAACCGCCCCACAAACATCAAAAGATCTTCCATTGATAAAACACCAATAAAAAAACCACGAACATCAACAGAATTTCACACACTATCTTCTCAACACATTCTCCTGCAAAAATTATTAAATATCTAGCATGTGGCTTATAAAATAGTCATATCAAAACTCTTTGTATGTACTGTTGTGAATAGTGAAACATGTGATAAGAATTCACGTCCAATGAATGAATCAAATGATTCGAAGAAAGGCTTGACCTTTAAAAACTAAATACTTTCTCCACGTGAGTTTCATAAAAATAAACTTAGAACTAAATTAATTAAGTCTGCAAGTGGTTCTAAGTTAATTGAGTCTAAAAGTGGTTCATGGAATGGCTCGCGACATGTGCTAGGACATGATGCATGTGGCAATAGCTAGCCTTTGGCCATGTTTGTAAGAAACGTATTATGTTTCAATTTTACTCCCAACCACCACCATGAATAAGCACTGGAACAACCCACACTTCATCAATTATTATTAAAGAGACGGACAACAACATATCCAAGAGTTGGAGGCATTTTCACGCAACACAGCAAACATAGCACTCGAGCTTTTAACTCTACGTTTATTTCTTCAACCACCACATTGAGTTAAATTTTTTTTCCCGCATATATGGCATGAATACTATCTTGATAAAGTGATTTAATTTTGATGGTGAAAGACCCTTTATTTTACTTTTTCTTTGATTTTGGATAAAATAGATACTAAAAATCTCCTTTATGTTGATAAATATGTGTATGGTATTGCGGGTTACCGTCATAGAATTAGGTGCTCTTCAATTTGGCTGCTTCATCCATAGCTTTCTTACCTGTCAAGGATCGCATATTTCCCTTTTATTATGCAATATTCTTCTTTATACTGAGCACACAATTGTCATTATTCATTGAAGGGAAAATAAAGGCTTCCTTTTTGTAACATATGATTTTCATATGCTTATAAACGACATTTTATGGGCATCCTTTCCATGGATTGTCACTGTAACACTACTTTTAAAATATGATTAGTAGCTTTTGTGCATAAAGGTTAGATGAACATGGAAATAGTTCTAAGATCAAAAGTTTTAGGAAAAATATAGCACTTATCAATAACAAAGATTAATGAAATAAAACATAAGTGAATTTTTTTATGTTTTATTTTTTCTTTAAAACTCTTAAACTTCATTATGACCTATATTTTGAATATTGATGTATGTATGTATGAATTTGGAGCTCGTTGCGTTTTTTAATTTGTTATTGAGTGAGATGCTATGAAAGAAGGAAGCAGACCATAAATTTGAAAAGGAATTGTCATCATCACCTCCAACTTCCGACCCAATCTCATGAATGCGTTGTTTGTTGTGTTCAAAGTATTGAAGTGATTTTTGAAATCTCGCACGGAAATTATCTAAATAGTTATTGTTGGTTCAACAAAATGTCAATAGAGGAGGAGCAGAAGCAAGTGTGATGTTTAATTCGACGAGGGAGCATTTGAAGCACACTGGATCTCAACTAGTGTTGGATTCGTGACCACCAGGTAGCACAGCCATCCTCGTTCACCCAATTTAAGGAGACAACCCCTTTGTACATTCCATCACAGAGTAGGAAATTTTTTTTTTCTTGTCTTTCAGCACCTGCAGCTATCATAGCAAACATTGTAGATAACATTATGGATATGAACTGGAGAATACTAACCATGAGATGGCCCCGTCCATTACCTTTGCAGTTCTGTTGCACGTTTAGAATCCTTTACATGAAAAGCGGTATTGTGTTATGTTGTATTTTGAAACTTCCAAATAGACATATAAATAACAATATAGTATGAAGGTGCACGAAATTTTAGTTCAGCTCTATGATATTGTTGGGTAGAGGATTCTATATTGGGTGTCACATTATTTCAATTCCATTATCTTGTTTTCTATCTTTCAGATGGTGGTACTGCGAGTTTTTGGAAATATTGAACGAAAACAATACACAAAGGGATGCTTCCCCCACAACATAGAGAATGCACAATAATGCAGAAATTAACAATACACACACATAAGAGAGGAACGAAATTTTGTTTCTATTTAACTCCATGAGAGAAATGAAAATTACATTTCTTATACAAAATGGCTGAAGGCTGAAAACCTAATGCTATCAATGCAGATTCAATGTTGAACAGACATTCAATAACCAAGCGTCCTTCTGTCAAAAGAACCTATTTCTTGATTAAAATGGCACGCAGACCGTGTTTCTTTTTATACACGAAACAACATGCAAATGATTTCAAAACACAAAACATACGAACCTACATCGCATCCGCACCCTTATCACATTTTGGTGCTTTAATGGAAAACATAAACTTGTGCGATTGCGATATCGCATCGCAAGACAAACAACTTGCAGGTGGTTTGGTAGAAACTTAAACTTCAATGATTGCAATACGCTGCAGTGTTATCACATCACAAAACAAATAACATTGAGGGTGGTGGAATATAAGGTTTAAAAGTTGTGATTGTGAACTTGCAGTATTATGGGCGGTATATGGTAAGTGTAAAGCATTGTGGTTGTGATGTGCAATAGAAATATCATATCGCAACAAACATAACATAACTTTCAGATGGTGGAAAGGTAAGGTGTAAATATTGACGATGTGCAGGCACGATGTAGTAAGTCGTGGTAAGTGATAAATGCACAAATCAAAGGGAAATGTGGAATACAAAGGATTGTGGTGGATTGCAAAGTACGGTAAGGTAAGGTGGGTCCCGCCAGACATCGGATCAGCGGAAACATAATATATGGTGAAGGGCTTGAGAGGTTAAAACAAAAACTTGTAGGCTATGCCCGCGGGAAAAAGGGAAGTCAATGCGGTTGTTCAAGAAATAAATGTAGGGAATGGTCGAGTACTCTATTTTTTATCTTTTGCATGAGAACACCTTTGATTTGAAATATGTGCTTCTCCTTCCCTGCAACAAAATTGATGAAGTTTTGGCTATTGCCACTGTCTCATTCATGGTGGTGGTTGGGAGTTAATTCCAACACTCCCCCTTAATCAAAACTATCTTCATTAGTCATTCCCATACATTGTCTGAGATAAACAAAACTCTTTTGTCCCAATGTATTTCTGAGGATATCAGCAAATTGTTCCTCTGTCTTGTAATTCTGCAAAAATATCTCACCATTTCTAATGAATTATCTTATAAAAATACATTTGGCATCTATGTGCTTTGTTCTCTTGTGGAAAACATAACTCTTTGATAATTCAATTGTTGAGCTATTACCACAATAAATTATGGTTCCTTTGTCTTTCTCATGACACAAATCTCTCAGCATCCTTCTAATCCATACTGCTGGACATGCTGCTACTGTTGTTGCCACATATTTAACTTTTTCTATTGATAATGCAACTATTGGTTTCTTCTTGGAAGCCCATGAAATGGCTCCCAATCCCAAATGAAACACATACTCAGATGTTCTCTTTCTATAATCTACACTTCCAACCCAATCAATCTCAGTGTAACCAACCAATTTAAAACTATCAATTGAGGAGTATAGAACACCATACTCCTTTGTTCCATTCACATACGCCAATATTCTCTTCGATGCTTTCCAATGTGTCTCCGTTGGTGTCTCCATGAATCTAGAAATTAAACTTAGAGCATACATAATATCAGGCCTAGTTGCAGTCAAATACCCTAGACTACCAACTATGCTCTTACACAATGTTGGATCGACATTCCTGCTACAATATTCTTTTCTTAACTTCAACCCGATGACAGTTGGAGTTGTTGCTACTTTTCTGTTCTGCATGTTAAATATCTTTAAAACATATTCAACATATTTTTCTTGGGAAAAGAAAATTCCCTTTTCATTTTGCATTACTTCAATACCCAAAGAATATCTCAATAAACCTAAGTCACTCATTTGAAATTCACTATTCATGATTGCTTTAAAATCAGGAATGAGAGAAACTTCATTTCCTGTGAAAATTAAATCATCTACATATAAAACAACAATAAGGATTTTACTGTGATTTTTTTTATTTAGAGTGTGGGTTCACCATCACACTTGTCAAGCCCATTATCTAGTAGGTAAGAATCAATCATGTTGTACCATGCTCTTGATGCTTGCTTCAGCCCATAAACAACTTTCTTCAACTTACATACTTTGTGCTCTTGGCCTTCAATTTAATATCCACGAGGTTGTTCAACATATACCTCCTCTTTCAAAACTCCATTCAAGAATGCTGATTTTACATCCATTTGGTAGACTTTCCACTTTTGTTGTGCTGTTATGGACATCACTATCCTCACTGTCTCCATCCTTGCAACTAGTGCAAAGTTTTCTTCATAATACCTTCGTTGTTGCTACTTGTATCCTTTGACAACAGGTCTTTCTTTCTGTCTTCCTATCTTTCCTTCAACATTGGTCTTGGTCTTAGAGACCCATTTCACTCCAATGACTTCTTTACCTTGTGGGAGGTCCACTAACTACCATGTGTCATTTATTTCTATTACTCCAATCTCTTCATTCATTACTTCAATCAATTTTTCTTCTTTTACTGTATCTTCAAAATATATTGGGTCATCAACATGAAAAAACAAAGAAAATAAAGAATTTAGATCAGCATTATTTTTCACTTATTCTTGCTCATAAATATCACTCAAATTTATGAATCTTCATCTTCTTGGTGTGCTTGGAGTTCCACATGAACTCGAGGGAGTTATTGATCCTTGTGGTATGCTTGGAGAAGCACTTTCTTGATTTTGCACTGCTTCTCTATTGTTTTCTTGTGGTTTTCTCTACTGAGCTTGTGTAGGTGGAGGAGGAGCCACCGTGGAGGAATTATTTTCTGCAATCAATTCCTATTGCTCTTTGTGAGACATACATGTCTTCAAATTTACAGTTTTCCCTAAACTTCCATCCCAAGCTTATTCTTCAATGAACTTCACATCTCTGTTGATTATTACCTTCTTCGTTAATGGATTATAGAGTTTGTAGGCCTTGGATTCATCACTATATCTAACAAATATACACTTCTCCCCCTTGTTGTCCAACTTCTTCCTTAACTGATCTGGGACATGTGCATATGCCACACATCCAAATACTCTCATGTCAGTGACAAACTGGTTTGTTCCACTCCATTCTTCTTCCGGAACTCTGTTCATAACAACTTTGATTGGAGATCTATTTAAAATATATGTTGTACAATTAAGAACGTCTTCCCAATACTCATTTGGAAAATTCTTTTCCTTCAACATACTTCTGACCATGTCCATGATGGTCCTATTCTTTCTTTTTGCAACACCGTTTTGTTGTGGTTTTTACCTTGTGGTATCTTATCACCCCACCAGGATCCCAAGTTTGAGAAAGGAATCCGAAGAGAGGTAACCAAAAAACAAGCTTTTCACTTGACAGCTAGCCCTATCAAGCCGGATAGAGATCTCTCAAAAAAGTATCACAAGTAGGAGCACTAGAGAGATTAGGGTTTTTAGGTTAGTTAAGAAGTGCAGAAGGGTTTGATTTTTTTTCTTCGAGTTGGCCTCACAGGATGAGGGTTAGGTCAAGGGGACTAGGTTAGGGAAAATGAGATGGAATTGCAGTCCATTTGATGGGGCAAGGCTTAAAAATGAAAGGTGATTTGGTAAGATGGTTTAACACTCATGAGGAGCTAGGAAGAGCATAGGACATGTATTCTTCCTAAAATTATTAAAATGGTAAAATTATGAAAAATTTCCCAAAACAAAGCATGAAAAACATGTATTTTTCCTATCAACATGAAATTTATCATATAATAGACATGAAAATTTTATGAGCTTAAAAAAAATTCATACAAATTATCACATATAAAAAACTATGCCAAACATTCATACCACATGAATCCCAAGGAAATAGCTACAATTCTTCATTAATTTCCAGGCCAAACTTGTTCTTGATCAATACACCAACATTCAAAGTGATTCCAACCTTTGACTCCTCTGAAGACCTGAATTAAATAGACCTCAAAACCACCTCCATGCATCCATAGGGGCCGAATCCATGAGGTGAGGGATATATTACACAAAAGGTTGAACTGATAGCTAGAGTATAGGATGAGAAAAGTGACTCAATCCTATCTCTAATGAACTGATTCATTACATCTCAACTGATTGAATTGCTTAATGTATTTACCTTAGACAATAGGAAAAAAATGATATTTACATTCATATTGAACATTTACATAAGTAAATTCCTCATTTCCTAAATTAAAATTCAAATTGGAGTGAAACTTCAAAAAATTCTGAAAATTGTGAAAAATGCATTTTCCTTGTCAAATGCAGCCCGTCGAGGCAGAAAAAATACCTCTATTCAAGGATAGTTTTGATTGCCTTCCTGATGTCCAAATCTACCCCATGATAGCTCATTGGAAAGCCATCTGTGTAAATTTTCCAAAACTACTTGCAATTGTCAAAATGGTGCTTATTTTCCATGTCAAAAACCTGTTCTCCCAAGACTGGTAAACACACAGCGACCAGGCAGATTTGGAGGCAGAAACATTAAATTTTGATGTTTTTTTGAGTTTTTGATAGACTATTTCTCCTCCAAAATATCTGAAACTTTCTAGGGTTGATTTCCTCATCAATATGAACCTACTAGTGGTGTCCAATTGTCATTTGGGGGCCCCAAAAAAGATCATAGCATCCAGGTCATTGTGTGTTTAACAATTTTGCTGTGCTTCATGAAAACGTGCAGCGTGAGTGCAACACCTTTTTGAAAAACACATTTGGAGGCCTTCCCGATGTCCAAATTGAGCCCAAGTTAGCTCGTTGTAAAGAGTATTTTGTTTAACTTCAAAATTTACATTTTTTTTATGATTTGATTTAATTTTCTTTGTCGAAAGTTGATTTCCCCCAAACTAGTCAAAATGTGTAGAATGAGGGTGCATAAATGCAAATTGATGTCGTAGAAAACTTTTGGAGGCCTTCCTCAACTCCAAATTGAGCTCATGATAGATCATTGGAAATATATATCTGTCTAGTTATCATTTTAATTATCAAGAAAGTGATTTGGGTACTTCAGCTATGAGAAAAATATATTTTCCCAAGGTCACTCTAGAAGTGTGGAAACTCTCCTGTGGCACCTGTATTTTTACCATTGCTCTAAAACCATGACACTTGTGTAAAATTAGAAGGATTTTTTTCTTCATTGGCCTATTATGGACAAAAACCTCTATCACCTTTTTCAAATTCATCTTTCTTTTGTCATAAACACAATTTGAAGAAAAACCGACCCTATGAGTGGCAAATGATTTGAATCTTGAAATGACTTCTCAAAAATGATGGAGACATGATCTTTATGAGATAAATGAATGCATACTTATTGATATGACCTAATTTATGGCTCCTCTTCTCAAATTTCTCATTTCCATAGCAATCCTAGCTCAGTGGGAGAGGAAACTACGGTTTAGTGCTTGTGAACAATGATGACTTGGGCACCTTTGGAAAAATACAACTCCCTTTGACATTTGATCAATCAATGAACTAAAAACTCTTTCACTTTTACATTTTATCTGTTGGCATGTGGAACTCTGAGTTGGAAGCCTTTGGGAGACTGAATACTTATTACATTTGAATTGACATAAAATTACATGAATAAATAAAAATTACACCTTGGAATGAAACTCATACTTGAAATCAAATTAAAAATTTGGAAATTGTATTTGAGGTCATATATACATGGTAAAGATACATTATTGGGATCACTCTCATACTTTTCTAACCTTATGAAAATGAAATGGTGTATTTTTAGACCTTGAAAGACAAAACCCTAGTGACCTAATGAGACTTTGAATAACTCGACTTCCATGGTTAACTTTAACTGAGACAAGACATGGTGAAATGATATTCTCATAGATTTTATTATCCTCAATAAGGCATGAAGGTGAGTCAGAAAATGTGATCTTTTGAGGGAGAGTGAAGTTTTATTGAGGAAGGCTACCATCCGTGAAACAATTTTTAGCATGACCTAATGAAATGATATAAATATTTTGGACTGACACACATAAAATTAAAGTGAAAGGAATTATGTTAACCACTAATGGAAGAATTCATATTTTGACACTAACATTGGCCTTATTGTAGATGGCAGCTCTGACAGAGGTGTCAAGAACTACAAATCTCTGAGTTGAGAAGATCAGTCCTTTCTTCCATTGGGCCAAATACGTTAAAAAAATAACTGAAACACAAATGTAGGACTAACTGTTTGACAATTGAAGGAAACAAAATTCAATGAAAGTGACTCAAATTTGACTAAAATTGACTGAAACTGACTCAAAACTAAGCTTTTTCTTATTGATGGCAGCATATCACCGAGACTTGAGAGCTTCAAATCCTTATGGAAACCAGCTGCTTGTTGATGACATATGTACAATCATGTGAAGTGATCCTTCCAATGTAACCAATCCAACATATGGTTACTTGCTTGAATTATGCTCTCACTTTCCTCGGGCAGGCAAAAAAAAAAAAATCTAGGCCACTCCAACCGTCTACTGAACATGTGCTTCTGGTCCATGAAAACAAGAAAATATATCTTCCCTGCTAATTGTAACAGATGAGTAAAGGGATCATCAAAAATCTAAAATGTTACCTTGTATTGAGATCCAGTAAAAACACAAGCACACTCTCCATTCTTATCTAAAAGAACACTTGGTTGTTGATCCATAGGATAGCATAGGGAAGTATGACTTTCTGTTGTCTGAGTGTTGGCTAAAAATTCCCGAAGCATAGGAAACTCTGACTCTGCCACTTGCAAGTTGTCTCTCACAGGATCATACTCCTCAAATTCATATTCAAAATCATCTTTGAACATAAAACATTCTTCAAGATTGTTAAACATGACATCCCTATTTTCTTCATGAAAGACAACGATCTCTGTTAGCTGATATCCTTGCAGGAAATCATCATCACAAATCATTTTACTCACAACAACTTCTGGTATGGCTTCATCAGTCTCATGACTATCATCATTCAAACCCATAATTTCACTTTCACTAAGGGAATATGCTTCAATCACACATTCTTGATTGTGTGAACACTATAAGAGCTGAAAATCTACATTCGCTTGGGTTCTAATATGTCTGTTTAGGAGTTGATCTATCTCTTCTTCAAACAAAGGAGAAAACTGAGTTTTAAAGAAATTTATATTGATTTGGTGATTTTCATTTTTAGGATAGAGAATTGGCACTTCTCTTTCTTGGTATAAGCCTGTGTCATCTAAGGAGGGAACTACTGATTCTTGTTAGTAATGAAAAGGGTTATCATGCAAAGGCTCAAGGATCTCTTCATCCAAGGAGGAAACTACTATTTATTTTTGGGAGGAAAAACTATCAAGGGATTCTATGAGCTCATCATCTAGACACTCTTCATTCTCATACAAATTTTCAAGAAAATTAATGAAATTATAAAAGATCTCACAACAACTATCAATCATTGACATGGAAGAATTAGAGCTTTGATAATTTTGAAAGAAAACTGAATGAAAGTCCTTTAGAGAATATAAACTAGAATATGGTAGACTCTCATACCATGATCTCACTTTTTACACCAAGGTAGCCATAAACATATTCATTTGAAAATATTCAGGAAACTCAATCTTTATTCTATGAGTATGCAAATGAAATTTGACCAAATGCAAACTAGCGTCTTCACCATCTTGACCCTCAAATTTTGACAGTTGGGATTTTCAATCTATATGAGGAATAATGTTTGGAAAACCAGGAATATGAGCTCGATTCATAGGAGCATACCTTCAATCAATCAAGTCCATTTTCACAAAAATGAGTTCACTAAGAATATCTTTAGACTACCATTTCTTGAAGAGTGGAGTCGCCATAGGAATTCTGAATCTTGGGATTCTTCAACGCTGGAGTTTCTAGGTGAATGATGCAGGACCTTCTTATTCCTAATAATTTTTCACCATCAACAATCAGATCTGACCTTTTTCGTACACCCAATGAAAATTTTGTCTCTTCGTTCCCCGGCAATGACGCCAGTATTTTACCACAACACCATATTCCCAAGGCTGAGGAAGGAATCCCAACAAATCAAGATTTTGACTTGACAACTAGCCCTATCAAGCCAGAGAGGGCTCCCTCCAAAAAGGATCACAGCTAGGAGGGCTGGAGAAATTAGGGTTTTTAGGCTGGATAAGAATTGCAGAAGGGTTTTATTTGTTTTGATTGGGGTTGGGCTCACTGGATGAGGATTAGGTGAAGGGGAATAGGTCAGGGAAAATGATATGGAATTGAAGTCCATTTGATGTCGAAAGATAGGTAGAAGGCTCAACACTTAATGGTGATTTGGTGAGATGTTTTAAGACTAATGAGGATCTAGGAAAATCATAGGAGATGTATATTTCCTCAACTGAATAAAATGGACAAATTATGAAAATTTTCCCAAAACAAGCATGCAAAACATGTATTCAGCCTATCAACTTGAAATTTATCATATAATAGACATGAAAATTTTATGAGCTTACAAAACATTAATACAAATGATCACAGAGAAAAAAATATGCAGAACATTCATACCACATAAATCCCAAGGAAATAGCTGCAATTCTTAATTAATTTCCAGGCCAAATTGGTTCTTGATCAATACACTAGCATTCAAACTGATTCCAACCTTTGAATCCTCTAAAGACCTAAGATAAATATACCTCAAAAGCATAAGCACTCATCCATAGGGGTCAAATCCATGAGGTGAGAGATATATTACATAAAAATCTGAACTGATAGCTAGATGATAGGATGAGAAAAGTGACTCAATCCTATCTATAATGAACTAATTCATTACACCTCAACTGATTGACTTACCTAATGTATTTACCTTAGATAAAAGTAAAAACATAATATTTACATTTATCTTGACCATTTACATAAGTAAATTCTTCATTTTCTAAAGTAAAATTCAAACTGGAGTGAAACTTCAAAAATTTCTGAAGAGTATGAAAAATGAATTTTCCTTGTGAAACATGTAGCATCCAGGTAGAAAAAATGACCTCTATTCAAGGCTAGATTTGAGTGCCTTCCTAGTGTCCAAATCAGCTCCATGATAGCTCATTGGAAATCCATTTGAGTATATTTTCCAAAAATACCTACAGTTTTGAAAATAGTGCTCGTTTACCCTGTGAAAAACCTGTTCTCCCATGACTGGTAAACGCACAATGACGAGGAACATTTGGAGGCAAAAACATGAAATTTTGATGGCTTTTTGAGCTTTTGATGGACCAGTTCTCCTCAAAAAGCTCTGAAACATTCTAGGGTTGATGTACTCATCTATAGTAACCTATGGGTGGTGGAAATTTTTCATTTGGAGGCCCCCAAAAAGAGCGTAGCATCCAGGTCGCTGCACATTTAACAATTTTGCTGTGCTTTCGGAAAACATGCAACGCTAGTGCAACACATGTTTGAAAACTACATTTGGAGGCCTCCATAGTGCCAAAATTGGGCCCCATATAGCTATTTTAAAATATTATTCTGTCTAATTTCCAAATATACCTTTGTGTTTATTATTTTTGTTGATTTTCCTTGTCTAAAGTTGATTTCCCCAAGACTTGTCAAAATGTGCAGAATGAGGGTGCATAAATGTAAAGTGTTGTTGTAGGCAACTTTTGGAGTCCTTCCTCAACTCCAAATTGCAGTAATGATAGCTCATTGGAAATATATATTTTTATAGTTATCAGTTGCATCATCAATAAAGTGATTTGGACAATCCAGCTATGTGAAAACCTTATTTTCCCAAGGTCACTGTAGAAGTGCAGCAACTCTCCTGTGGCACCTCTATTTTTGACATTTCTATAAAACCATGAATCCTGTGTAAAAACTGAGGGAGTATTTTCTTCCTTGTCCTATGGTGGAAAAAAAAATTCTCTCACTTTTGTCAACTTCATCTTTTTCTTGTCATAAACACAGTTTGAAGAAAAACCGACCTTATGAGTGGCAAATGACTTGACTCTTGGAATGAATTCTCAAAAAATGATGGAGAAATTATGTCTATCACATGAAATGACCTAATAGTCACTGATATGACCTACCTTATGGCTCCTCTTCTCAAATGTATCGTTTCCATACCAAACCCTAACTTAGTGGGACTAGAAATTAGGGTTTAGTGCTTGTGAACAATGATGACTTGGGCACCTTTGGGAAAATACAACTCCCTTTGTCATTTGATCAATTGATGAACTAAAAACTATTTCACTTTGACATTTTATGTGTTGGCATGTGGAACTTTGAGTTCAAAGCCTTTTGGAGACTTAATACTTATTACATTTTAATTGACATAAAATTACATGAATAAATAAAAATTACATCTTGGAATGAAACTCACACTTGAAATAAAATTAAAGCTTTGGTAATAGTCTTGGAGGTCATATTTATATGGTAAAGAGACATTATTGGGATCACTCGCATACTTTGCTTACCTTATTGAAATGAAATGGTGCATTTTTGGACCTTGAAAGAAAAAACCCTAATGACCTAATCAGACTTTGAATAACCTCACTTCCATGGCTGACTTTAACTGAGAGAAGACATGGTGAAATGAGATTTTCATAGGTGTTATTATGCTCAAGAATACATGAAGGTCAGTCAAAAAATGTGATCTTATAAGGGAGAGTGAAGTTTTATTTAGGAAGGCTACCGTTAGTGAAACAATTTTTAGCATGACCTAATGGAATGATATACAAATTTCAGAGTGAGACACCTAAAATGGAAATGAAAGGAATGATATTAATCACTAATGGAAGAATGCATATTATGACACTAACATGGTAAAATAATTTGGTATGTCGTGCTCCCTATAGCAACGTAGGATGTCTTTGGAGATATACTCTCATCCTCTATCAGTTCTTAACACTTTTATGTAGTGCCCACTTTTTTCCCAACAAGAGCTTTGAAGTGGTAGAGTTGTTTAAACACTTCACTCTTCTGTTTTAGGAAATAAACCCATGTCTTTCTTGTGTAATCATCTATAAATGTCAAGACATAATGACTTCTAGCTAAAGATGGCATTTGCATTGGTCCACACAAATCTGAGTGCACAATCTCTAAGGGTGCCTTTGCCCTTATACTCTTTCCTACTGGAAAGGATTCTTTGTGTTGTTGCCCAAGATGCAGCCTTCACATAGGCTGTCTGGTTTATCTAATAGTGGTAATCCCTTTACCATCCATTTTCTATGCAACAAGTTCAATCCTCCAAAATTGAGATGTCCAAATCTCAAAAGCCATAACCAGTTTTGATATTTCACCTCTTCATGAAAGACCTCTTGTGTTAAAGCTGCTATGTTGCCTCCTTCCCTCAAGTCTGTTCTGATCTTGAGAGGAAACATCCTATTTCTTGTCATATGCACTTCTTCAATGACCCCTTTACTTGGAGGTATGTCCAATATTGTACACACATCATTCTTAGAAAAGACATTTTAGCCCTTATTCACGAGTTTTCCAATTCTTAGAAGGTTACATTTGATGCCACATACATAATATACATCTGGCACAAAATTATTTTCTCCCTTCCTTGTCATTATTGATATTCTTCCCTTCCCCATGACAGAGACTTTACTATCAGTCCCCATTGTCACTTCAAATTTCACATACTCATCTAGATTGGAAAACATTGCTATGTTTCCAGTCATATGGTTACTACATCGCGAATCTAATAACCCTACATGTTCTTGTTTTTATTGTGCAACATTACAAGTTAAAAGCACATTTCCTTGGTTCTGATTTTCTCTTGTAAAATTTACACTAGGTCTATTACCCATATCATTTTGTTTCTTTCAACATTCATTGGTATAATGCCCATACTTTTTACAATAATGACATTGTACTTGGGATTTATGATACCTTTTTCCTTGTGCTTGATTTTTTCTTGAGCCTTTGTTTTGACTCTGGTTGTTGCTCTTTCCACTTGTGCATGCAGGGTTGCTTCTTCCACCTCTGTGTGGGCTTCTTCCTCTTCCTCGATAGTTTGGTCTCCCTCGACCTCTACCTCGATCAAAATACATTTGTGTATTGAAAGCATGCTACAATGAGGAGTTTATTGTTATGTTCAGTCTATGTTCATGAGACATCAGTCATCCACTGAAAATTGTGAGAGATCCTTTGTCTCTTCTATGGCCACTACTATGGCATGAAATCTCGATGGTAGAATTCTTAAGATTTTCTCCACTATTCTCCTTTCCTCAAGTGTCTCTCCATGAGACCTTATATGGGTAACCAACACAATCACATGTGTGAAGAATAAGTCTATGTTATCCGACTCTTTCATACAGAGAGTTTCAAAATCTCTCCTCGGCATTTGTAATTTTGTTCTCTTCACCTTCTCCATGCCTTGATAGGCTATCTTAAGAATATCCCATGCCTCCTCGGCCGTCGTTGCTACTTCAAATCTTTCGAAAATACTCTCATGTACTGCTTGGAAGATATAGAAGAGGGCTTTGGAGTCCTTCTTCTTATTATCTTTCAAAAAGTCTCTTTTTGTTGCTGTCAAAGTATTAAGCGTTGTTGCATCTGCTGGTTCTGGAAATCCATTTTCCACTAGCTCCCATATATCTTGTGAAGAAAACAAGGTCCTTAGTGTAATGGCGCAATAATCATATTTTTTACCATTGAAATGTGGTAATTATGGATTTTTTAGGCTTGTGCTTGCTGCTGCCATTCTGACTGTGTAAACAAACAATCTCCTTGACTGTGTAAAAAAACATAAGCCTTCTCGCTGCTAGATCTGCTTCTCAAACCAATCTTACAACTTCTTTAGTAAAGAGAGATTGTTCTTTTACTGAGAGCCTAGACTTGATTTGATACCCTGTTGGAAATATTGAATGAAAAAAATACACATAAGGATGCTTCTGCCACAACACAGAGAATGCATAATAATGTGGAAATTAACAATACACAGACAAACAAGGATTACACTGGAGAGGAACAAAATCATGTTTCTATTCAACTCTGTGAAACAAATGAAAATTACATTTCTTATACAAAATTATAGAAGCATGAAAACCTAATTCTATCAATGCAGATTCAATGTTGAACAGACGTTGAAAAACCAAACGTCCTTCTCTTGTCAAAAGGACCCATTTATTCATTAAAATGACATGCAAACCGTATTCTGGTATATACACGAAACATCTTAAAAATGAGATCAAAACACAAAATTGACAGACCTGAAATCTTATTTACGCTGACTGCAAAAACACATCGCATCTATGCCCTTATCACATTTAGGTGATATTAAACTTTAACTCGCGGGCACTTTAATGGAAAACATAAACTTGTGTGATTGTGATATGCGACGGTGAAATATCATCGTAAGACAAACAACTTGCCGGCGGTTTGGCGGAAAATTAAACTTCAGTGATTGCAATATGTTGCAGTGTTATCGCATCGCAAAACAAATAACATTGCGGATGATAGAAGATACGGTTTAGAAGTTATAATTGCAAACTTGCGGTATTGCGGGTTGTATATGTTAAGTGTAAAATGTTGTGGTTGCGATGTGCAATAGCACTATCGCATCACAACGAACATAACATAACTTTTAGATGGCAGAAAGATAAGGTGTAAACAATCGTGAAGAGCGGGCATGATGCGGTAAGTCATTGTAAGTGTGAAATGAACAAATAAAAGGGAAATGTAGAATACAAAGGATTGTGGTGGATTGTAAATTTTGGTAAGGTAAGGTGGGTCCCGCTAGATATCACATCGATGGAAACATAAGATATGGCAAAGGGCTTAAAAGGTTAAAACAAAAGGTCACGGGTTGTGCTTGTGGGCAAAAGGTATGTCAATGTGGTGGTTCAAGAAATAAACACAGGGAATGATCGAGTTCTCTGCTTTTGATCTTTTGTATGAAAAGGCCTCCGATTTGAAATTTTTGCTTATCCTTCCCTACAATAAAATTGATGAAGTGTGGGCTTCTGCCACTGTCTCATTCGTGGCGGTGGTTGGGAGTTAATTCCAACACGAGTGCAGATGGAATCTAGTGGACGCCCCATTAGAAATGCGTTGAAGATGAAAGTACATCTGGTAGGTTATGTATGGAACTGATTTCCTTTACTTATGGTGTTTTGTGTTTTAAAAATAATATTTTTTTTTTCTGTTGGTTCTGAATTGTAAATATTAGGAAAAAACTATTATTCTTGGAAATAAACTACATATATTTTGATTTAAAATGTTAACCATGTTACAAATATGAAGAGAGTGAATGATGGTTGAAACAACAGAAATCACATTATGATTTTATTCATCTCACTAAGAATATTACATGATGATTTTAATCATCTCACTATGAATACATGAATAATTTTAGATTCTAGAATGGTGGATCTAGATTACTAAAAATAACTAGTACAACTATTAACTTTGGAACTCAGAAAATTACAACTTACTATAATTTTGAATACACATGACACACATGGAATCATTACTTCCAACACCGTCCCTTACTGCTTACATGTTGTAGAAAATACATGAAACTCATATTACAATAATAAATGAATCTTTGTCAAATTTGGTCATCACTAGCACTCATGTCCACTCTGAAATCTTATTATTCTCTTCTCTTCACCACACTTTCGACCTTCCCACTTAATCGACTTAACACATAAATGTTGTTGGGTACCGGATTTGTATACTTTTCATTCCCATTTTCACCCACCTTTCTATCTCTTTGTTTCATTATTATTCTTAAACACATGAGGTAAACCCCTTTCTCTTACTTTACATAGGATATTTGATTAATGAAGTAATAGTCTAGGAGGTTTTACCTTTTTGCAAATTTTAACTCTGATATTGTTGTAGATTCGGAAAAAGCAGGAAGGTTACAACTATAAGTCATGGAGTGGCTCCTAATTCCCAGTGTTTCCTTCACTTATTGCTACAACGCAACAGACTCCATTTCACTCCAACGAAATTCCAATATTTTTCATGGTTTCCTTTTGTATATTAGGTTGTTGTTGCGATTAATTCTATAATTGTATATATGTAGTTGTTAGAGGAAATATGGGTTTCCTAAACAAATGTATAAAGAGGGCCCGCGAGCTATGAATCAGGGTTAAGCCCAGCACATAAATATTTTGTAATAGTATATTTTGCAATTAATTGAATGCACAACACTCTTTTTTTTCACCTATAATTTGTGAGTTCATCGTAGCCCTGATCAGAGAGTTATGCACACTCTTCTGATCAGGTGCTGCATTACCTTTCTTTCCATTGATTTCATGTTTTGGTTTGGTTCTGTTACTATTGTTCCAGTGTAATCTTTTAATTTTTGTGAATGTCTTTTTAATTCTACAATCTATTTTAATTTTTGTTACAGTAGTCTATGAATTTATGGATTTGAGCCTGTGATTTATAACATGTCATGTGATTTCTCTTGCATTACTGTGTCGTTAGTCTTGAAATAATTAACGCCCTAGGGCTGATAATTTATGTGGAGAAAGGGTTGAATATTGTTCACACCCTGACACCAACATTTTGGCACTGTTGCTGTGGAAGGCTAATAGGTGCAAGAACAGGATCTGCAAATGATCTAAGGGTTGATCTCTTGTCTTGGAGAGGGAATTTATTGCCCTACTCCAAGTCCTGAGCATAGCGTGATGTTTATTTTCTTTCTTTGATTTTTATTAAAACCGATCTCTCATCTTAGGGAGGGCATTTTGTTACCCTGCACTAAGTCCTGGGTATAGTTTCTAGATTTCTGATTTTTTGTTCCTTTCTGAAAGGGCAAAATTCTCGTCTTGGGGAGGGTATTTGATTACCCTACTTCAGATCCTAAACTTTGATTTTCTTCTTTTAGGTTATTTTCTATTTGAACCTACTCTCTCATCCTGGGGAGGAAGCTATCTTTCATGCTCCAGGTCCTGAGCATTTTATCTACTTTGATGTACCTTCTTCATAAATTGTATGAACAAGGATATGAATAAGAGGGGCAGAGGAAGAACCCCAAAGAAAGGAAAGTATCTGGGAAGGAAGACATATATTCAGGAGATCATTGAAAAATCTAAATCTGAGGCATAATCTTGTTCTTTTGTTAGGGCAAGGGTTCAGAATAAGTCTGAATGGTAGTCTATGGAGAAAACAATGCCATCCACGTTACTAGAGGGAATTATTTCAACGGAAGAAGAAATAATAAATAGGGTACCGGTGGAGGAGACATCCTTGTTGTCAGTGGAAGGGGAAGAAATAGCAAGTAGAGGGTCAGAAGAACTGAGTAATTTTAATTGGGAATAAGAACCTCTAAAAGGGTTTTCATCACCACAAGACCAAAGGAGTGTAGTAAAACCTCATGCTGTCGAATTAAGAAATTCTGATTTGGAGAGAGAATTCGTGAAGGATTTTGTGTCACCAAGGGACCAACGGAGTGCGGTGAAACCTACTACAGTTGAATCATTCCAAGTACCAGCTGCAGAACTAGTTGAAATCCCAAGTGAGTATTGGAGGGTATTTATGGCACCTATAAGTTCTTCTGTTTATTTTCTAATTAGAAACGTTGTACGTGATGTACCAATGAGACCCATTCCTTTAAAATCTCTGTCTAATTTCCATGGGATTTCTTCTGAAGAACCTGATACGTTCCTCTTCGAATTTGACATTGCTTGTCAAGGATATGATTATATTGCTGATGCTTAGAAATTAAAAATATTTCCTGCTACCTTAAAAGGGGCAGCCCTGAGATGGTTCACAGGATTAGGAGGGAGAACGATTACCTCATGGGAGGGGATGAAAGAAGCCTTCTTGGAGAATTACCAAGATTATTGTAAATCCCATGACATTAAGGAGGAAATATTTAAGTTTGCACAGAAAGAGGATCAAAACATGGAAGACTATGTGGAACGATTCAAATACATATTGCAAAGGTTAGGCCATAGTGACTTGGACAAGGACATTCTGAAGATCATTATTCTCTGGGCACTTAGGGAAGACTCCCTGCAAGTTTTGAACATAGTAGGAAAGGGGGGAATTTAAAAATAATGCTTCGACACTATCTCTTACTATTGAATTAAGTGTTCATGGGGGGGGTGCGAGGAGTGGACTACGAATTCAGTCATAAAATACTTCCCGTGGAGGGGCTACAAAGGCAGAATTGGAAACCTACTGGATAACCTAAGGACTGATATCCTAAGCACATTATCCACCCAGATGGACATTCTGCAAAAAAAACATAAATAAATGGAGTTGGAAAAGACTATGGCTATATTCTACCCACCGTGTAGAAAGAAGAATCCTTTGAAGGAATGCCCATTAAACATAGTGGAAGCTTGCGCAATCTGTGAGTAGACTCACGCGACTAGCTTGTGTCTTTCCTTTCCTGGATTGAAGGCAGTTTTTCAAGGGACAAGAGAAGAAAATGTGGTACACCATCTGTACTTCATGGGGAAGAAAAAGCCATGGAAACCTTGACCACCAGCTATGAATCCAGGTATGTTTCAGGACCCATCTCAGTATTTTAATAATTTTAATATGGGTCCCCAATCTGCACCTTTTTTAGCTATGTGGTATCAATATCATTATCCCAACTAGAAACAATGGTTTCCCTAGGCCAGTTTGAATCCTTCATGGAATCAAAACTGGCGTGGATCCTCTCCTACTAGTCAATTTACTCAATCTATGCCTAAACATAAACTTTAGTTGCCCTCCAATGTACCTCTAGGAAACCCAACCCTTAGACCCCAGCTTCCTATCCAGCGCAATCTGAATCCTAATAATAAATGGGTCCAACAAATAGATACTCTTAACCTTCCATCTTATAGCATTTCTACTATGGGAATTAATGAGATAAACCTACGATCTGGGTGGATAGTAGATTCCCCCACTTCACCTATTATCATGGAACAGATTGACAATGAAGTTGCAGAACCAGAACAGAGGATAGTTGAGGATAAATCATACTAGAACACATTAAATAAAAACTCTTCCCAACCTGTTTGTAATCAGGGTCATCCAATTACCCCGACATATCCTGAAAGATTAACCCTGAAAAAAACACCCTCAAGCAGAGCTTGACTTCCTGGCGGAATTGCAAAATCTTTTTGTTAAAATACCTCTGCTATAGAGTATGCAGGATGTACCTATATATGCAAAAACTCTCAAAGAGTATTTCTCTAAGAAACCAGGGAAGAAACCTAAGGATCCATTAACCGTTCATTTGATGGGAAGATTATCTGGCATCATGTTAGGAAAGATCACGCCTGTAAAATATGGAGACCCAAGAAACCCGATTCTAATAGTACAGATCAATGGGGTTGAAATCCCAAATGTACTCGTAGATTTGGAAGCTGCCATCAACATTATCACCTCTGAAACAATGAACATATTAGGTCTTGGAGACATTAAACCAACCCCTACTATTCTAGAGCTAGTAGATAGGTCTACAATTAAACCGGTAGGGAAATTGGAAGAGGTGATTATTTTAGTAGATTCATGGAATTATCCTGTGGACCTCCTTGTATTACAGAATAGATCTTCAATTGGTGGTCATCGATTGATCCTGGGAAGACCTTGGCTCGCAACTACAGACGCCTACATAGGGTGCCGATCTAGGCATATGATCATATCAAAACGGGATAGTTACAAATAATCTTACTCTTTATCCTCTTTCGGAACCTAGCCCATATGAATTTTAACCAGTCAGAAACCTCTACCAATAGAAGAGCCTAAACCTGAAAATGAGGAAGTTAGACCAATTGTTACTATTGGGGTAGGCCCTTCAATTTAAAACAGAAACCAAGGACAATGCCATTAATGCTTTTATTAATGATTCCAGTTCTGTTTCGAATTCAACTCATCAATTTTTAGAATTTGCTATGAGCTATGAAACACAGTAAAACATTGAATCAGAAGATGAAATTGAAGACATTCCTGTAACCTCATCCCATGATAGTATTCCAATTGGGATTGAACAAGGGAAAAAACTTAATATCAACCCAAATCTATCTGAATCCCAGACAAAATATATTTTTAAAGTCCTTCAATATCATAAGGAAGCTTTTGCTTGGGATTATACTGACATGAAAGGGGTCCCTGCTAACTTATGTGCTCATCATATTTATATTAAGGAAGATTTATGCCTTGTAATAAAACCCCAACGGAGAATGAACTCTGCTCTCAAGAACATTTTCAAAGAAGAATTAAAAAAATTATTGGATGTAGGATTCATTTACCCCATCTCAGATAGCCAATGGGTATCTCCGCTACTGATTGTTCACAAAAACAATGGAAAATGGAAGATCTGCATAGATTACAGGGAACTAAATAAGGCAACTCAAAAAGACCATTTCCCTTTGCCATTCATTTACCAAGTCCTATATACCTTGGCTGGGAAGAAGTTATTTTCATTCCTAGATGGATTCAGTGGATATTACCAGATCCAGAAAGCCCCAGAGGACTGGGATAAAACAACTTTCACATGCCCATGGGGAACCTTTGCAGACAAGATCCTCCCATTTGGCCTGTGTAATGCTCCTGCTACCTTCTAGAGGGAAATTATGAGAATATTTTCTGATTTGGTCGATGACAGAGTTGAAATATATATGAATTGTTTTACTTCATATGGAAACTCATTTGAGGAAGGATTGGCAAAGCTCGAGAAAGTACTCAAAAGATGTAAGCAGACCCATGTATCTCTACGTACAGTCAAATGGCATATGATGAGGGAAGAAGGAATAGTATTGGGACATTTTCTCTCAACTGCTGGAATTCAATTTGATCCGACCAAAATAGAGGTAATATTACAATTCTTGGTACCCAAAACACCCACACAGGTACATAACTTTATTGCTTGTGCTGGTTATTACAAACTCTTTATAGACCATTTTGCTAAAATATCACATCCCCTTTTTCAATTTCTAACAAAATATGAAGAATTCTTGTGGACTGAAAACCGTGAGACAACTTTCACGAAAATTAAGGGGCTGGTTTGTAAGGCTCCAATCCTCCAAGGACATGATTGGGAATTATTGTTTCACATACATGCTGATGCTTCTCAGACATCAATAGGAGCTGTTTTAGGACACTAGGTAGACAAAACACCGTATAAAATTTATTATGTTATCAAGAATTTAATTCCCGCTGAACTGAATTAAACAGTGACAGAAAAAGAATTCCAAAAATTTTGTCATTTATATTATTAATATGGAATAACAAAAAAAAATTGTGTCATAATTTTGACACTTGTAACAATGGAATTAAAGACAACATATTAGGACATTTTTTAAAATCGTAAATTTATAACATTTTTGATAGATGATGTTAAATATAAACAAATACATGTCTGAAGGGCTTATCATTTCGAACAATTTTCATCCATGTTGTTAAACATAAAATATCTTGACTCTAAACAACCCCAAAATTGTAATTATTGTCAACCATAACCTTAAAGATAAAATTTGGTAGCGCATAAAAACCTTAATGACAAGTTGTAAATCTAAAGTTTCTCAATCTTAAGTGTTCAACATACTTGAACAATGAAATTATGGAGAAATTATAAGACTTAACAATTTAAAAAAATGAACAAGTAAATGAAAAAATTATCATTGAACATAAACAAGTAAGAGTAATTTTAATTTTAAAGGATAAAAACTTATCTTTTTTCAAATCTTAGCATAAGACAAATTTAAATATAATTTCAACCAAACCTAAAAATCAAGCATCAAAACAAAGTGTTCCCTTTCAATGACGCATATAATTATTTAAACTTTTAAAAGTATCTTATACCAAATGGTAACAATACATAATATCATGGTAATATCACTGCATAATCTAAAAATTCAACATTAGTTTCTATTTTCTATTTTACTTAAAATTAAAATATCAACATTGGTACATTGAATACAACATAAATTATTTTTGTAATTCATTGTTGCATTGTCGATATTCTAAAGAGATGAATTCTTCATAATTAAAACATATAATCCAACAAACATAGAAATGTCTCATAACTTCATGAAAAATGAGATGGAAGTCAAAAATTTTATTTCAAGTTACCATGCAAACATCAATTACATAAAAGTGTCTTAGATAGTTATTCAAAATCAACCATAGGTTCCGGCACACCATCATAACATACATCTTCAGATGAATGGCTCGATGCAGATGAAGATGATCCATATTCTTCTCTTTCATCAACTAGTGCTCCATCTGAGTCAACATGCATGCCCACCATTTCAGAGTTCAAAAGTCTTGTAGATCTACGTCTACATTCTGCAGAGTCTCATCTCAACAGTAATTGTTCTGGTAGAAATTTCTTCAAAATATTTATGGTCTGCAACCGAAGAGTTCCTCTCTTTGTCAAATTGAAGTCATACACAAGTATGTCAACATCCTCCAATTTTAAGACATCTGTGCGGCGACGATTTATATTTGTGCCCTTTATTTTTCTCTTTCTTCCAATTCTTTTTTCCACTACCATCTCTGGCTTGTACACACCATTGAAAGGGTGGGTACTTGTGGCATACCAATGTACATCAACAACTGTAATCTCTTCATTTTCATTAATGACCTTTATAACCTTGGCAATCCAGAATGGATAGCCAAGTGGATCTTCATTTGCTAACACTGCTATCATGCAACCCTCCTTAAGATCCTGCAAAGAACCCCTATAAAGGTCTTCCATGGCTTCACATTGTGCACGTGATCTTCTAGAACCAATATAGATTTCTCTTTCCTCTACCTGTGGGGAATTAATAATAGCTTGAAGCTGTTGTTGTTCAACATTGTGTGTTTCCTGATGTTCATGTTCATTTGGCATATTTTGTGGCAAAAAAAAAGGAGTCTTCAAAAGCATATCCCCATTTATTGATCTTGAAATCATATCACTTTGATTACTGAAAAAATACTCCCACCAAACTGAATCAGCAACATCGAAGTATTCATATGTATCTCTAATACATATTTTAATTTCCTCTAGACATTCAGAATAATTTATGTCTCTCTTCTGCCTTCGTGCATTATGGAGTTCAGAAACTGACTGTAATAACAATATATTTGATGAAAACATTGGATGCTCTGGAATGAACTTCAAAAATGCTAAACCTGATGATGGTCCCCATTCTTCAATAGTTGAATACTTCTTGCCCCATATAAGTGTTATCCCATCAATTTTTTTGATACGAAATTGATGCTGGAAGCTAATGTCGTTAAGTTGTTCAATGCATTTCTCCTCACCATGCGATCCAAAAATAAACCTTCGCATGTCAATATTTTCTTCCAACACATGAAAAACGGGCTCTGGAATGTACGATTTCTTAATACATTCAATTAATGATGGCAGGCTCCCAACACCTTTCCTCCTCAATGTTACTGAAAAACGACTGAACATTTGATCAATATGATCATGAGTATGCCCAACAAGAATGAAACCAACCTTTATCTTTTTAAAAATCCCCAATTCAATGAGCATGTTTAGATACCCAAAAAGAACTTGATTTTTGTTCTCACGACTTGTGTTGTCTAATTGTAAATACAAAACTTCAGGAAGAATCTCAGACCAATGAGTAACCACATCATGGATTATAGTTATGGTCAAATTTGCATCATTGTGAATATTTGGAGTTGTGAAGAAAAATATTGGAAACATCTTCTCATTAAATACCATACAACCAACCAAGTGAAACTGAATGAAATTTTCCTCCTGTAATTTTTTTGGCGTGCGGACAAAATGTGGAAGAAGTGTTTTCTTTTGGTCCATACCATCAATTATCAATCCCAAATATTTATTTGGATGATCATAACACTTCTTTTGATGTTTATACAACTTTTTCCTTTCACTTGTTTGCTGATTGCGATGGTCTTGAAGTTCTTTGACAACAGAATCTGTACATAAAATAAAAGAAACATATGGATAAATATATTTTCATAGTTGATAAGTATCAAATTTTAAAAAACAATGTTTTGAACACATACCTTTTTCTGCCCCTTGACATTTATCTCTTTTTGCTTTAAGAGAAGCACATGTGCTGCAAATCCCCATCCTTGTCTTCTTAGGAATACGAACATTGTTGAATTTAGTTTTCCATATCCTTGTAAAATAAGAATATGTAATAAAATTACCAATTCCTTCAACAACTTCTGCATAATCTTTGTATAACATGAATATTTCTCATCTCGAGAAATTATCTGGAATATGTATTGTGTCTTTATTTGGCATACACTCTCCATGATTTGAAAAGAAGTCTTTCATCCATGTCTTAGCAGTGTTTGCAAACGGCCCCACCTCCCGTTTATAACGTGCTTCTGAATAATATGTGGGATCCTTTTCCAATCTATCCCGGATTCTTGACAAATGACAATTACCAATTGAATACAACATTTTGAACGCCTTTCTACAAAGAAATACATTCCCAATATGATAATCATAACCTGCTAGTGTAGATTGCATGCAACCCACTAAATATGAATTTTGCATGCTTTTATTCATTGACATATATGTTTTCCTTCTCTCCAAAGCAAAGTTGAAATCCATATTTTTCAAGCAATCCCTTCGACAACATTCACTTGAAATCAAATGAACGACAGAACTTCTTGTCATGAGATATTTTTTCCTCGCCCTTGTATAACTGGAATGCTTTGGATTGATATGAAAAGGTCTACTCCTACTCCTAGTTGCAATATTTGCTTGCAACGGCTTCATCATTCCATCATCCTTTTTAAAAGTAGTTTCATCACCATTAGGAGGAATATTATCCCCACTATCATCATCCTCAACATAGTTAAGAAATTCATCAACATCATTGCCTGGAAAATTTTCTTTACCATCATCAGTTGAAGAAAACATTTCACAAGAATCATCGACACTTTTGTAACCCCGACTCAAAAGAAATTCTTCACCATCTTGACCCATGCTTTCAAATTCTTCCCTGGGAGGATTCAATTCTTCATCACCATGAATGTCTTTGAAATGGTCACTTGGAGAAAATGAAATATTCAGATCTGTGCCTCTAAAATTATCATTTGCAAGAAACTCTTCATCCTCCCCTTCCTCAGTGGTGCTCTCATAATCCTTGGGATTAGGCATAAGTGGAAGCTTTGAATTTGTATTCACTATAATTTCTTCATCCTGCCCCTCCCCTTCCTCACCGAAGCTCTCATAATCCTTAGGATTAGGAATAAGTGAATGCCTTGAATCTATATTTATTGGAAATTCTTCATCCCCCCCTTCATCAGTGGTTAAATTATAATCGTTATGATTAGGACGAAGTGAAAATTTTAGCTTTGGAAATTCATCCCCGTCTTCATCAGTGGTGCTGGCATAATCCTTAGGATTAGGACGAAGTGGATATTTTGACGCTGCAAATTCTTCATTCCCCTCTTCCTCAGTGGTGCTGACATAATCCTTAGGATTAAGACGAAGTGGAAATTTTGACTCTGGAATTTTTTCGTCCCCCTCTTCATCAGTGGTGCTTGCATAATCCTTAGGATTAGGATGGAGTGGATATTTTGACGCTGTAAATTTTTCATTTCCCTCTTCATCAGTGGTGCTGGCATAATCCTTAGGATTGGGATGAAGTGGATGTTTTGACTCTGAAACATTATCATTCCCCTCTTCATCAGTGGTGCTCGCATAATCCTTACGATTAGGATGAATTTGATATTTTGACTCTGGAAATTTTACATCCCCCTTTTCATCAGTGGTGCTGGCATACTCCTCAGGATTAGGAAAGAGTGGATATTTTGACTCTACAAATTCTTCATTCCCCTCTTCATTTGTTGTTCTCATATAATCCTTAGGATTAAGCTGAAGTGGATATTCTTCATCTCCCTCTTCATCAATGGTGTCCTCATAATCCTTTGGATTAGGACGAAGTGAAAATTTTGACTCTGAAATTTCTTCATCATGCCCTTCATCACTCTTGCTTTCATAATCCTTAGGATTAAGAGTAAGTGGTATAACTGGAGCTCGATTTACAGAAATTTCATTTTGCTGTGCCTCATCAATTTTGTTCTCATCATCTTTAGGATTACGACCAAGTCGATTTTTTGACTCTCTATTCATGGTGAACGAACTCCCATTATATTCATCACTCTGAATAGAGTTGTTGCGTAACGAAGATGTTGATGTTGTACAAAGAAAAACTTCACTATCAGAAGAAACCATGGCTTTCAACAAGAATAGGTTGAATGATACAAATTCATCTCCCACTTACAATATATAGCTTAAAGACTGAAAATTTCCCTCCAAAAAAATTCACGAAAAAATTTTCCTCCAAAATTTCCCCCCAAAAAATTTCGCGAAAAACTTTCCCTCCAAAATTTTCATTTCAAATATTTGATACAAATATTAGTCAAAAAATGTATTTAACATTTTTTTAATAAACTGTTTGTGTTGAAATATTTTACCGATATTTATATTCAAAATATCCACAAAATATTTCTATCATGGATGCCTTCCAAACTAAAATAATGTTTTTATTTCAATGATTTAACATTGACTAGATGTAAGTATTAACTATAATATCTACATGCAAATATTAACTATAATGACTACATGTAAATATTTTAAATTTTAAATTTTAAACTTATGTTATATTCATCTAAAATATATTTCAAAATTTATTAATAAATTGTTGGTCTTCAAATATTTCACCATACTTTCTACTCAAAATATCCACAAAATATTCCTTTCATACATGCCTTCGAAACTAAAATAATTTTCTTATTTGAATGGTTTAAGATTGACTACATGTAAATATTTACAAAAATAACAACATGTAAATATTAACTATTTAAACTATAATATTAACTATAATTAACTACATGTAAATATTTTAGATTTTAAAATTTAATCCCATGATTTTAAACATTGACTACATGTAAATATTAACTATGATAACTAAATGCAAATATTAATTATTTTATCTATAATATTAACTATAATTAACTACATGTAAGTATTTCATATTTTAATTTTTAATCTGAGATTATATTTGAATTATTCAACATTCAGTACATGTAAATATTAAATAAAATATTAACTATGATAACCACATGCAAATATTAAGTATTTTAACTATAGTATGAACTATAATAAACTAAATGTAAATA
Source organism: Pinus albicaulis (assembly GCA_034641835.2). Taxonomy (NCBI): domain Eukaryota; kingdom Viridiplantae; phylum Streptophyta; class Pinopsida; order Pinales; family Pinaceae; genus Pinus; species Pinus albicaulis. Next base: position 191,015,660 of record CM076584.1, on the reverse strand, counting down.
TTTTAAATTTGAAATTTTAATCCCACATTCGTTAAACAGTAAACCAATCAGACAATATTCGCTATATAATAAAAATGATTGTTTTTATTCATCACATCACATCAAGTTTTCTGGTATTTGTTAGAGCAAATTTCTGGAGGTGTTGCGTTGGCATTGGTAACTTTGTGGAGGCATTGCATTGGCATTGGAGGCGTTGTGTTGCTATTGGTAATTTTGTGGAGGTGTTGCATTGGCATTGGTAACTTCGTGAAGGCATTGCATTGGCATTGGAGGCATTGTGTTGCTATTCGTAATTTTGTGGAGGCGTTGTGTTGGCATTGGTGACAGCAGCTTTTTGCATTTCAAATGTTAGTTTTCCTTCTATTCTGTCAATTTAAAGACGATTTTGGGGAAAATATGTTTTTCTATAGTTTTTTTGTGTCCAAAAACTACTTTTTAAAGGTTTTTAGGTTCAAAAACCTTAATTTTTTTTATATTTTTTTAGTGAAGAAAATGAAAAAAAAAAACTAAATTTTTTAGGGTTTTAAGGACAAAAATTTAGATTTTTTTTCTTTTTTTAAGACTTATAGGTTCATCTAGACAGAAAAATCCATAAAACGACCAGCGCCAATGCATTTGTTGCACACACTAATAAAATTCAAGCAAGTGGGGCACCAGGTTCATTAAAGCTTATTTCTGATTGGAAGAACGCCGAGGAAATAGATAAAACCGATTTCTCATGGTATCTTGAAGACAGTGAAATGGAGGCTGATATACACATCTATCTAATTTGTGGTATGATTGACTTAAATGAGCCATATGATGTGATGGGCAGAGTACGAGACATATGTATGGTCCCGAATACAAACACTATTTATGTTCTTGCAAGGAAGGCTTAGAAACGTGAGAAGGTTAGATATCGTCTATCAATCGTCAAGTATGACACAGATGAAATATCTTCAAAATTTTCTGAAAAAATATCAAGCAACATTGCAAATAACTTTGTAAGTATGCTTATTTTTATTTCCTCTATGCATTATTATAAGGATGATTCAATTTTTTATAAAGTATTGATCATTGACATGTTTTATTTTGTTTCATAGGATTTTGTTCCGAGTCTTTCAAACATGTTTGAAGGTATTTATATGTTGGTGCCAAATGTTATGGATGTGATCAAAACTTTCCACAAAGACAAAGCAGAGGAAAGGAGATTGAAGCAAAGAGTAATAGCTCGTGACACTACAACAGTACAAAGAGGGGATCAACCAAGAGTCACTAAGGTGGGTCAATCTAGTAAACTTAAACATGTTTCTTTTGAAGGTGTCGAACATGAAACAAAAAATTATGATAGAATTAGTGAGGAGGAGATTAGAACTATTGTGCAAAAGGAGAAAACAGATCAGACACCAAAAAGAAAAATTTCCAAAGATGTCTCTCTTTTACCTCATGAAGGAGAGCTTGTTTATAAAAAAACTGATATGTTATCCAATAAGACTAGGAAATCAAATATTGGTGAACCTGTAAAGGTCGTGAGCAGCAATGAAGAACAAATTGAAAGCTCTTACGGAAGCAGAGAAATCATAACACCAAGTGCTGAGTTAGAGGATGGCATTATTAAAACAAAACAAAATGCTATTCGACAAGAGTTGAGGAAGAATAAATTAATTCTTGGTGGCCAAACATTTGAGCTTAATGTTAACCAATTTTATGGCCCAGATGAAGGACAATCTCAATATAAAATTAGAAAGGCCCATCACCTACATGTACATAATCTGAAAACATTGTTCAGGTTCAATCCATATGCGCATGTGGTGGATTATGTGGTTCTTGTCGATCCATGTCAGGTTCCCAACAAACAAGCATTTGACAAGACAAAATTTTTTGATTATAAATATTATGTAATTGGAGGGAACCATTCGATAGAGGCTAAGAGACAATTGATTGCAGAATATCCCAATAACTATCTTTTTCAAACAGTGAAATGCATCATTTACGCTGGCTTAACAGAAATGGAATCAAAGTTATTGGCATGGGATCATAATGCAGATAATGAGTATAGAATGAAAATGAATTTCATCCAAAGGGTCAGATTTATTCATAATGAATTCATAGAAAAATGTGGTGGGGATAAGACACAAGTTAGTGTAGCATTTTGAAAGGAATGTTTAATGGAAACAGGTTATCAAATTGATGAAAAAAAAGCAAAAGATGGAAAATTGAATACAAATCTCTTCAGAGGCACAGATAACATTTTTCAGTTGGCATTTAGAACTGGGGAGGTATGGGATTTGATTGATGAGATTTTTGATTGGTGGGAGAATATTTCCATAAAAAATCAGAAGGTTAGAAAGAGTAAACCCATAATATGTACCAACAGTAAGGGGGGTCCTGAAATGAAGCAGCTTCCAGAGGATATGACTATCACACCTTGGAGAACAATGCAAGGTGTGAAGGATGATAAATTAGTCAAATCAATATTAGCCCGTGTGAAGTTGGGTGAATTATCAATGGAAGAAATGTGTGCAGAATTTCAAAAGTAAGTTTCTTGAATTATTTCTTATTTTTCTTTCATTATAATTTTCTTTTAAATAAAACATAATGATGTTGGTAGAATTTGTTATACATGTCAATATATTAATGCTTTTAACTTGATTTATTCAATCAGAAAATTTTTATGAAAATGCAAGAACACATGGTTAAAATGTTGAATGAAGACAGTTGGGATGATGTTGTACGCAACTACCCAGAAGCAAGTTCTACATCAACACTAAAAGAGTTTTATATTGCATTAAATAAGGTATGTTGATTTATAAATTTATTTTATTCATATTTTAACTATTTTTATTTTATTACTTATATATATATATATATATATATGTCATTAAAGATGTCGAAGAAGGATGGAAATGGAGTACCAGATACTTTCAAAAGCTTTATTGAAAAAATTAAGATGGAGAATATGAGAAGGAAGTGTCTTATGAATGTTGAACTTGATCCTACTCTTAATCATTAAAGATGCAAAAAGAGATATAGTTAATATTTATCAAAAACCACAAGCATTGATTAACTATCTTATAGATCTATGTTCAAATGAAGGAGAATGGGTTTTGGATTTATTCTCAGGTTCAGGTAAGTTTTAATATACAAATTTAAATTCAAATATTGTCTTTTTTACTTTTTATGTCTCCATACTAATTTTCTTACTTATTTTTTTTGTGCTTGATGATTAGGTACAACACTAGCATGTTGCCTACTAAAAGGAAGAAATTGCATTGCCATTGAGAAAGATCCAGTTCAATGCAAATTTATTCAACAAATAATTAACGCTCTTAAATTCCTTCCAGATGCGAAGCAAGAAGTTGGTTTGAGGAAAGGATATTTTAATGAATCACGTGTGGCAAAAAAAGCAAAGGAACCTCAACCACCATTATATGGAATGATTGGAAAGGGACACTTTGGAAGATTTGTTGACATGAAAGATCCATTAGAAGATGACAATGATCAAAATGAAGAAGAAAATGCTGCGGAAGAAGCCATCAATGTTGTTCTAGATGATGTTGAAGATGTATTAGTTGATATTGTTGATGATGTTTAAGTTATGCTTGCAAACAAAGCTTATTTTTTAGAACTATTAATCAGCTTTACTTGTAATGTTTAGACTTTGATATTTTATGAGAACAACCCTTTTTTTTTTTGCAAAAAACATGTGATTGCTATTATTTTTTGACATAAAATTCAATAAAAATGTTATTTTCTTAAGTTTTTTTATTAAAATTCTCCCAAAAAATTAGTTTATTTAACATGTTTTTTCCAACAAAAAGTCTATAAAAGTGTATTTTTTGCATTGTATTTATATTGAAAAATTGTATTTTTTTGTCATATGGTTCAAAATATTGGTTTTTTAGTGACAATTTTTTGATGTGCATTGAAAAATTATTTAACAATACATAAACATGTAGAAAATATAAACTTTAGAATATTGACCCTTTTTCCATCTTTTATCTATGTGAAAAAGTGAAGATATCATTACAAGTTTTTATTTAAAAAAATAATAATTTTTTATTTTTAAAACACAAGTACATAAATGCACTTAAAAATAAACATCTCACGGAAGAAGAAGACATTAGAAAATCTATAGTGTCAAAATCAATCCTATAAAAAAACATTGGTGATGATACACCACCACTATTCAAAATCGACATAAAAAACATCACATAAAAAAAAAATTAATAAAAAAAAAACAAAATGAAAAAAACTTAAAGTGCCAAAAACATGCTCAAATTTTTTTTTCTTGATTCTGCATCGCCACTTTTTCAAAATCAGGTGTTTTTCTTGATACTTCAAAAAGTAGGTAACAATGAGGTTACTCATTTCACCTGGTGAATATTGTTAATTGGGTCATTAGAGATTAGACATAATTTTGCCTTGAAGAATCCAACCGATCATACTTGTGGTATTTGAAAGAAGCTTCAAAGGGCTACTACAGCGCTAAATTTCAGATATTTAAGATCCACAATTACAGAGATAATTCAATTTCAATATCGAGCTCCTCAAAAGCAAGTAAAAGGTGTGTAGTTTTTTTCCGAATGGCATAAGTCTTGTTTGAAGAATCAAGTTGAATTGATTCCAAGGGCATATTGTAGAATAGATATCAGTATTTGATTCTAAAATGGCCCCTAAGAATAATTCAACACCCATTAAGCCTTTAGAAGGCTCTACTATGACTCAGGAAGACAGATAATGGCAACATGAGATATCAAAATTACAAGAGCAAGTGCAACAAATTTCGCTCTCGCAAAGAACAACAAAAAATGAAATGGAAGTTTTGAAGAAAGGCGTGGAAACTAAGATGGATGGTTTGAAGAAAGGCGTGGAAGCTAAGATGAATGGTTTGGAAGCTAAGATGGATGGCATAGAAGTGGGCATGGAAGCTAAGATGGATAACATGGAAGCTAAGATCGATGAAAAAATGAAAGACAACATGGAAAACATGAAGAATGATCTAAAAGTAGACATAGAAGGTTTGGCAAAGTTGATACAAGAAATTTTTCCTAATGGTGAAAAGATAGTAGAGGAAACTCATGATGAGAACAAAATAAATGTTAATCGTGATTTCATAAAATCTAATGTTGGAGGGAAGAACCACCATATTCCAAAAATGGATATGAGGAAGTTTGATGGAAAGGATCCTGTAACATGGATACTACAGATGGAGCAATATTTTGATCTCCATAATGTGCAAAACACACAAAATGTACGCATTGCAACTTTACATTTAGAACAAAATACATTTGTATGGTATCGATGGCTTTGCTCCCGTAAAAAAATTGTCACTTGGTCAATTTTTACGGAGGAAATGATAGCACATTATGAGGATACAAAGAGAAACACCTTCTTTAGCCAATGGATAAATCTCAAACAAAAGGGTTTAGTGGGGCAGCACATTGAGGACTTCCAAAAATTGAATATAAGGGTAACTGATATTCCAGAGGAACACAAGATTGATCTCTTCATAAG
>CM076584.1:190835575-191010064 GCA_034641835.2 Pinus albicaulis | reverse complement strand
ACACGGTAATTTGTCACCGTCCCTACCATTCCCCGTCCCGCACAATGGAGGACCCATTATGTGACCTGTGAACACTGTCATGCCTTGAAAACATCATCAATGCATCCCTCTGAGTATGAGCTTCATTTCCCCTTGAGACATCTCCTTGCAAAACTCATGAAAAACAGCTCTTTTTGCATTGGCGCGGGTAGATAGTTCAGTGCTCGCGCCAATCAGGGAAATCCTGTAAAGAGGTCGCGCCACTTGGCGCTCTGTCATAGAGCAGCAATCTTGCCACCCATTTTAGGGACTGTTTTTTAAATATGGATGGCGGAAGTTGAGTTCAAACAAACTCACAACCATTGCCTATCTTGAGTTGGGAGGTTTGGCTGCGGGAGTTCTATGGAAGGGAAGTGGTTTTGCCACCTTCTATGGAACCTTCCTTGTTGATAGGGCCAATCCCATAATAATAGGGATCCCAACTCCCTCCTTCCCCATCTATATAAGCTTGCTCAGATCCATGGCAAGCTAGTCTTGAAGTGCTGAAGCTTTGCATCTCCTATTCACAAGTGCCTTTGTGCTGAAAAGAATCCTTCCTTTTCCTTAAGGCCCATTCGAGCAAGGAGACCATTGTCACGAGACTCTGGAGAGGTTTCCCTTTCCCCCGGCGAGCTTTGCGAGACGTGGACGACCGGAGACCCGCGCGAAGGAGGCTGCAGCGTCAGAACTTGGTTGTAACTTCTATTCGTTTACCACTTTAATAGATGACTATGATTATGGTTCCACTCCTTTTCCATTATGTTAATGCGAGTAATGTCTTTTCTGACCGATGTTTAGTTACGTATGCTGGTTCCTATGCTTGTATCTGTTTGTTCTTTCTGTGTGCAGGTGTTCATCCACGGAGATCGTGGAAGGATTGTGATCTGCCGGGACTGAAGGACGGGGACATCTCTTTTTCAGATCGAGCGCTGGAATCCAGGTAGGTTCTTATCCCAAATCTTTCATTCGTAACTAGGAGCCTGCGTCATAGCATTGTTTGTTTGTTGCTAGACCCCTGCTGGGCTAGTAGGGATCGCCTCTGTCCGCAGAGGGGATTTACCTTCCCAACAAATTGACGACTCCGCTGGGGAGCCGTCCGGTTTTCCTTGTCTCGTTTATGATCGGTTCGCTTTGATTGTTTCTCCTTGCTTGATGAACCTTCTGGGTTGGGTTCTTTCATTATTTTAGCCTTGTGGTTTGCTTAGCTTGTGTTGGTCTTTTTCTCAGATTAGCTGGTTTTTAGTTTTCATTGAAGAATTCGACTGGCGCGGGTTTTTACCTGACAGTCGCGCCACTTGGCGCGTGTTGCATTTGTCTGTCTCGCGCCACTCGGCCTCTGGCGCTAGTTTCAAGGCCACGGTCGCGCCACCCCTGTGACTTTTTTGAATTTCTTCAATTTTTGGCTTTCTGAGCTTGACCAATACTTTTCTTCTTGATTTCCTGATTGTTTGAGTGCATTGGAGTCTGGTTTGACTGGAATTCACCGCTATCCTTTGGTTGTTTGCCTCTATCTATCGGTTTCACGATTTGAGCCCTAGGGCATCTAGTGGCATAGTGAATCGAGCCCTCCTTGGAAGCTTTGGTGTCTTGATTGTCCTGTCGACTTGTTGCTTAACCCTCCATGCCCTCTTAGCAGTCTTTGATTGTTTTGTTGCGTCTTTTGAGTGTTTGTTCGTTCTTTCATTCAGGATTCGTTTGCCCTTGCTTTGGACCCAGATCACACGGTCCATTGGGGTGTTTTGAGTCTTTCTTCGATTTGAGAGACTTTGGGTCGATTTAGAGATTTGGTTGCTTGCTTGGTGAGTGAATGTTGTTTGCTTTGCTCTCTTAGTTATCATTTCTCTAATTGTTCCTTTTGTTTTCAGTGCACATTAACCATTAGACATTGAAAATTTTAAAAAAAAAAAATATAATCTCTTTTGTTTTTTTAATTAGTGCAAATTGTCATCTTTTCCGTATCACTAGTGATTAGTGTTTGAATGAAAAATGTGCAATTGCATTAGTTGCATTAGAGACATTCTTGTTTGTATTCCGTTCATTTCGTTTGTATTAAAGCTCTCAACTCTCATTTAACTAGTTTTCATCGAACGAAATGTTGCATCGTGGCATATAGCTTGCATTTAGGAGACACTACATACGATAAGGCCTGGAAATTCAAACTTAATTGAAGATCAACTGTAAAATTTATTCAATTAACCTAAGGCAACATTGGAACTTAACGCAACATATTTAGAAGGTCTAGGCTAGAGACGTGTTACGGCGTCGTTAAACCTAGCAGCTGTCGTTCGCCTCTTGGCTTTAGACAGCGCTAGTACGGACTTGCGCTCCCCGTACCGTCGCGTATATAAAGGGAGACCCCTATAGGTTTGCAATCCTTTATCCACAGGAAGCCGAGTCTGCCGCCTTTTACCCGTGATACACCGAACACAGCATTCGGGGAGACTACCTGCACGTACGGAAAGTCCTTGGTCGATTTCTGTTTCATTTTGAAACCAAGGTGTATATTGCAGTTCACGGCTATCTGGTACACCCTTTGTGCCTAGTTTTTTCCTGAGCAGTCATTTGGTCTTTTCTGACTCCCTAAACTTGAAAAGACCGTCAAGCGCTTGTCCTTTCACGCTTGTGTCAACTCTGAAAGAGATAGAGTCATCTTTTTATCGTTTCTTGACTCTTAAAACATGAAACGGTAGAATTTGTTTATTTTCCAATGTCGTAAAATCAATCTCCCACGATTACACACCCAGTTAGATATTGCTTGTGGCTGTTTGATCGTGTGTCTTAATTCATTTTCAGCCCGTGTGTGTGTGTGCTCTCTTCTTCTAGTCTTTTGTCACGGTGGCGGAACCCTCAGTTTCGTCTACTGGCAGTCCTTACACGGACGATTCTTTAGAGGCTTCTGAGCCTTCTGTTGAACCACAGCAGCCTGTTGTTTCCGAGTTCCCTGACAGGGGACCGGTCCTCGCCGAGCAACCCTTTGGAGAGCCAGTCGACTTCCACTGGCCCTTTTCGGACCCTCTGTCTGAATTGAGATTGGGAGCTGATTTCCTTTCTCTTACATCGGGTTCACCGTTTTTTGCTGCTGTTTTTCCTCCTAGTCCTCGACGTCTTCTGCGTGATTTAACGGCAGGATCAACCATGAGTGATTCTGGTGAGGAAATTCCCGGGTCTGATGACTACCAGCGCATCCCTCGTAGATTGTTTGAGGGAGATGAGTCTGAGCTGGCTACCACATCGTCAGCTGGTCCTTCTTTGCCACGGGGATACAGATCTCTGGGTCAGATTATTTCGGCTGCTGCCTCTATGGGAATATCATCTCCTGCTTCGAGGCCAGCTGCTACTACACCCGGGGTGTCTCCTTTGACGCCCGTCACTTCTGTTCCCGTGCGACCCACTGTTTGTGTGGCCGCCTCTTCCGCTGTTGCCTCAGCATCTGCTTCTAGATCTGGGCCAACTCCAGAGGACATTTATCTAGCTGCTGCTATACCGGAGAATATCTCTCCGGAGGAGTATCGGTTGTTTTTGCAGCAGCCGAACGCCGGAGCTGGACAACTCCCCCAAGATCCTTATCGGTCTTTCTTTTCGCATTATGCACAAGACGGCACCCCCGTGTATGGTTTTCCGGGTCAGCTTGACGAGCATGGGGACATTTTGCGTCTCCCTGCTCCTGAGGCCTATCTTTATGCTCAAGGTTTACCGTACAACCAGGCTCAGAACTTGCAGGCACAACCTTTCCAAGGTCAACCTGCAGGACAACCTGGCTATCAGTACGACCCGCAGGGACAGCCCATTCAAGGCTACTCTGCGGGCCAGCAAGGGCCATTCTATAATCCGCAAGGACCATATTATAACCCTGCTGGTCAACCTGCTCAGCCTCAGCCGGGGTATCAACAGGAACCGACCTATGGACCTGGGGGGCAAATCCAGCCTTCCTTACCGATGCAACCGCAGTATCCTGTTGTCTCTAACGTTGCATATCAGCGAGGACCTCTTTACGGTTCTGCTTCGGGTCAAACTGGTTTCCAGCAAGCACCTGGTCCTGTTCCACCACTGGGCCAACCGGGTCATCCGGTACAACCTGGTGTCCCGCCTCCAGGCCAACCGGCTTATTCGGTGCAACCTGGGGCTCACTTACAACCGGGTCAGCCTGCGCAACCAGCGCCACCCCCTCATTCGGGTCAACCTGTTCATTCAGGAGCGCCCCCTCATTCGGGTCAACCTGTTCATTCAGGAGCACCCCCTCATTCGGGTCAACCTGTTCATTCAGGCCAGCCCCCTCATTTCGTTCACTCTGCTCACCAGCCTGCTCACTCAATGCCGCAGCCAAATCAACAGCTGCGCCCTACGTACCAGGCTCCGCAGGGTTCCGCTTATCAGCAGTCTACTCATCCTCAGAGCAGTTATTATCCTCATGGTCAATCTCAACCGAACTATAACCACTCTGGGGGCTCTCAGTATCCTCCTCCTCACGGTTCTAACTATGCTCAGCAGCCAAATCCAAATGCTGCTTATACAGGGCAAACGCCTAGTCAGGGCTCGAACCCTGGTTATCAGGCCCCACACAATGGTTACCAGCAATCAAATCAGTCTGGCTATACGAATTATGCCCCTCACGGTCAGAATCCTACGGGACAGAACCCCTGGGGGCAAGGATATTCACAACCATCGTGGAGCATGGGTACCGGACCTTATTCTGGGACTGGCACGGGAATTAACCCTCCATTGCCGTTCCTGGCTACCTTGGACTTGCGGGACGTTTCAAAGTTGACCAATGATCCGATTTCTCACAATCCACATTGGCCTCCGGTTCCAACCAAGATACCAGGAGATTGTCCCAAGTTTGAGGGCAAATCTGGAGAAGACCCCCAGGCGCATGTGATGACGTATCACCTCTGGTGTTCGTATAACTCTTGGACAGACGATTCAGTTCGTTTGCGTCTTTTCCAGCGTACGTTAACAGGAGCTGCTGCTAAGTGGTACATAGAGCTGTCCCGTGGTATTTTTCGGGATTTCAACTCGTTAGCTATGGCTTTCCTCACGCATTTCCAGTTACCAGTCCGGTATGAGACTGGGACGCACCTCCTGTCTTCCCTGAAGCAGGACTCGGCCACTCACATTTCGGATCACATCCATGAGTGGCGGCGCCGTCGTCGACTGATCAAGTTTCACATACCTGATCAGATTTTGACTCACTGGTTCACCACCTCCTTTGTGAACAAAATCGCTCGGGATATCGCAATGGGAGCGTGTGTGACGGAGGAACAAGCTATCGCGCGTGCCCAGTACTTGGATCTTGTTTATTCACAATCTGGCACGCTTTATGACATCCTGCCTGATGCACCACGGCCCGGAGCCAAAAAGACCCAACCCACCCCTTCCGTGGATGGTGTCATTGGTTCCGTTTCTCAAAGTTCGAAGAAGTCTTCGAATGGGAAGCAGAAGGCTAATTCTTCCAACGATCCCTCTGCCAAACCCGCCTCATCCGATTCTGGTAAAACCTCGGAGGTAAATGCCGTTCAGGCCAATCCTGCGGACAAATCCTCCAAAGGGAAGAAAAAGGGCAAAGGCAAATCCAGATCTGATGCCCCAAAACCGGAATCTAAATCCAAGTTTGAGGATGGCTCACAACGTAAGCCGAAATTTCCTTGCCTCATCTGTGAAGGTGACCATTACACTAAAGATTGTCCAAGACGGTCCGAAGTCAGTCAACTTCTTAAAGGCTCAAAGGGAACTCCGGCTGTTTTAAAGGAGCTGTTTCCATCTCAGCAGACCCAGATGGTCGAACAAAGTTCATCATCTGCACCGTTTGGGTCTCAAGTTTTCATGATGAAGACTAATGCACCTATCACTATCGCTACGAGGTCCAAGGATTACAATAATCAGCAGCAGGCACCCGGGAAGGCTGTGGCGGATGGACCGCCTCCCGCATCTGTTTCTGGTTCATTGGAAATTGAGAAGCCGACTCTCGAACCCGTTGTGAAACCACCTCCCAAAGGTGTTCTTCGGAAATCCTCTTATAATCCAAACGCCCGCGCCGCTCAACATTACAGTATTGTTGAGGATCTGGCCCAGGCGCCATGTGCCATGTCTGCACTTGAGGTTCTTCGAAGTTGTCCTTCACAACGGAAGGCTTTGCTGTCTGCCATCGGTGGTATTGACCCCGCCGATTCGAGCCTTCTCACCTTTGATCTGGAGAATTTTACTCCCCGGCTTCCACATCAAATCGCTTTGATTATTCAAGTCAGGATTAACGGCCTGGACGTTCATAGAGCCGTCATAGATGAGGGTGCATCTACTTGTGTTATGTCCTCCGCTTGTTGGAGAGCCATCGGTTCCCCAACTTTATCGTCATCTCCCAATGCCCTTGAGGCATTTGATGGCCGGGAATCTAAACCCCTGGGAGTTCTCGAGAGTCTGGCGATTACATTACAAAGAAAAACCGTCAACGTGGAAGTAGAAGTAGTTGACGCTAAACTCAACTACAACATACTTCTTGGCCGCAGCTGGACCCATGCCATGCTCTGCGTGCCGTCTACTGTCTTTCGATTCATCAAGTTCCCTCACGAGGGCAAGATTGTCACGGTAGACCAGTTGTCATTTTTACCTCTAGCTCCGAGAACAACGTGCCGTATGTGGATCAAATTCCGAGATCACGGACTAGGCGGAAATTTGGGTTGCGCCGCTGGCGCGACTGTCTTGCTAACAGTCGCGCCATGTGGCGCGGGCCCTTTGATAGAACGAGCTCAGTGGCGCGGGTCCGTGCCCGATACCCGCGCCACTTAGGCCGGCCCTAAAAATTCAAGAATGCCCTTACAGAGCTGGTTTTCTAAGGGAAATCATTAAAAAATACATGGAAAGAAAGAGGAAGAGAGCGCCTCTTACCTGTCACAGACGAGACGCTGAATGGTTGCCTGGATCGGTCGCAATCGCCGTCAGAAGATTCTGCTCCAAATGAACCACTGCTACTCTCCACAAGGTAAATAGTAAAAAAGTAATTTCATTTTTTACCATTGGACGTATTTATAACTTTTTCAACGTTAAAATGTGTTTTAAAAGTTATTTCTTGTCAAATATTTGCATGTGTCATGTCAAAAATGGATTTTACGCTTGTTGGGTATGTGCAGTGACAGGTTTTTGCGACTTAAAAGGTGGAAACGAGTTGTATTTTATACTTTTTCGGACTCGGTAAATATACGAAAAAGTCACTCTGGAGTCATCTTTCAGCTCTTTTCTGACTCCCTAAATATGAAAAGATTGCCGAGGCCCTTGTCGTTTCGATCTCGTTAAAATGGACACGAATCGACATTCACCCAGTATAAGTTTAACCCTTTTTCGGGCTGGGCTGGATCGATTACGAAAAAGGAATACCCTAGCCTATCGCGACTAGGAGGTTTTCCCGGATATTGTTTTCTACCTTTTCGGATCTGGGGAACTATTTACGAAAAGGGACCAGTGGAGTTTTCTTTTCCGCTGTCTTTTCAAACTCTCTAAACATGAAAAGACGCCGAGTTCTTCCTTTGTCAGACTCGTTAAAACCTGATGACATTGGATTCCGTCGCAATGACGTTCTCCGAGTTTCTCCTTCCTAGGACTCGTTAAATGCACTAGGATGGATTCGCCCGAAGGGCGGACTTATATTACAAGCATATGCTATCCCCTTCAAGCTTGTCATCAAAAATAATTGGGGTACTCGCCGAAATGGTGGGGGAAAAATGGAACCATCGTCGTTATCGTCGGCAGTATGTCGCTCTTGAACATGGCACTTGTCTGCATTCGTGTCGGGTTGGGGACATCTCATCTCGTTGTTTCACTTTGCTTCCATGGGTTTGGGTAATCTCTTTTGACCTCTCATCAGTTCACTGCCTCGTCGCCATGACCTTTGATCTGTTGATGTCAAATACTGCCAAGTCCATTGCCGTGCCGTTTATATGTTCAAGAGAAGTTGGCCTCTGCGAATATCAACCTTCCTCTGTTTCTCATATGATCCTAATTCACAACAAAACATTATGTTCCTCTGTCTCGTGTCGATGATGCGGGAATCATTATGGCCCACCTTCGATCAAGATCACTTCCTGTCGACTTCAACTTATTATCCAGGAAGTTGGTCTAGAGACTCCTGATGGTACCTTGGGGCCTGCATGCCTTAATGGCAGGTTCGTCGCATTCGACGAGAGGTTTTCATTATTGACCTCCGATCGGATGATTCTGCGGGTGTTCGACGTCGGCTCATTTATTCACACGCCGTGGATTGTACCTGTAGTACCTTGAGGACCATTGTCATTATTGGTGGTTCCTCTCGCGTCTGTTAACGGCTTTCATCATTGGCTGGTAATCAGGCGATGTTCTTGCATGTTCGACATCGGCTCACATATTCGCGTGCTAGAACTTGTACTTATTTGGGTCGAGATGGAGCGCAAGACCCTGGATTGTGTCTGTTGTAATCCAGGCTGCGATTGTGGATTATTGTCATGACTCAATAATTGGATGGCTGCGACCATACCTGAGTCTATTTATTTGATCTTAGTTGGATGGCTGCGCCCATACCCTGGATCCGGATTATAGCATACTCTGTTCGGATGGCTGCGTCCATACCATATATATACATCATGTACTTGAGATATCAGTTGTATCTTTCTGTGCAGGTTTTTCGACGGCGGGCCTTCAGTTGGACATGTTCTCGTAAAGCATTTCACCCCTCTCTCTCTCGGGCCTCATGCTTTAGGGGGCATCTGTTACACAGTAATTTGTCACCGTCCCTACCATTCCCCGTCCCGCACAATGGAGGACCCATAATGTGACCTGTGAACACTGTCATGCACTGAAAACATCATCATTGCATCCCTCCGAGTATGAGCTTCATTTCCCCTTGAGACATCTCCTTGCAAAATCCATGAAAAACAGCTCTTTTTGCATTGGCGCGGGTAGACAGTTCAGTACTCGCGCCACTAAGGGAAATCCTGTAACGAGGTCGCGCCACTTGGCGCTCTGTCATAGAGCAGCAATCGCGCCACCCATTTTAGGGACTGTTTTTTATATGGATGGCGGAAGTTGAGTTCAAACAAACTCACAACCACTGCCTATCTTGAGTTGGGAGGTTTGGCTACGGGAGTTCTATGGAAGGGAAGTAGTTTTGCCACCTTCTATGGAACCTTCCTTGTTGATAGGGCCCATCCCATAATAATAGGGATCCCAACTCCCTCCTTCCCCATCTATAAAAGCTTGCTCAGATCCATGGCAAGCTAGTCTGGAAGTGCTGAAGCTTTGCATCTCCTATTCACAAGTGCCTTTGTGCTGAAAAGAATCCTTCCTTTCCCTTAAGGCCCATTCGAGCAAGGAGACCATTGTCACGAGACTCTGGAGAGGTTTCCCTTTCCCCTGGCGAGCTTTGCGAGACGTGGACGACCGGAGACCCGCGCGAAGGAGGCTGCAGCGTCAGAACTTGGTTGTAACTTCTATTCGTTTACCACTTTAATAGATGACTATGATTATGGTTCCACTCCTTTTTCCATTATGTTAATGCGAGTAATGTCTTTTCTGACCGATGTTTGGTTACGTATGCTGGTTCCTATGCTTGTATCTGTTTGTTCTTTCTGTGTGCAGGTGTTCATCCACGGAGATCGTGGAAGGATTGTGATCTGCCAGGACTGAAGGACGGGGGCATCTCTTTTTCAGAGCGAGCGCTGGAATCCAGGTAGGTTCTTATCCCAAATCTTTCATTCGTAACTAGGAGCCTGCGTCATAGCATTGTTTGTTTGTTGCTAGACCCCTGCTGGGCTAGTAGGGATCGCCTCTGTCCGCAGAGGGGATTTACCTTCCCAACAATAATTTTGGCACTACATCACCAGGTATCCTACTTTTGTACATACTAATCACACAACGATCAAGTATTTTATGAATAAACCTATTACTCCTGTACGTGTTACAAGATGGTTGCTATTGCTTCAAGAATTTGATATCAAAATAGTAGATAAACTAGGAAAAGATAACGTAGTTGTTGATTTCCTATCTAGAATGGATAACAATGACCAATGCACACCCATAGAAGATAGTTTTCCCGATGAACATATTTTTACAGTTTCTAATAAACCTCCATGGTATGCAGATATTGCTAACTATCTTGCTACAAGAAAAGTGCCTCCTCATTTGTCATACAAGGAACAACGAAAAATTATTCATCATAGTGCCCGATATTCTTGGATGGCAGGGTACATTTTACATACAGGAGCTGATAAGTGGATTCAGATATGTGTATCTGAGGATGATATTTATGAAGTATTGAAGGCTACCCATGATGGCCCTTGTGGAGGGCATTTTTCAGAAAAAATAACATGCCATAAAGTGCTAAAAATGGGATATTACTGGCCTTCTATCTTTCGGGATGCACGGAATTATGTCAGGAGATGTGATAGTTTCCAACGTATGGGGCAACCCAGTTGAGCTGATGAAATGCCTTTGAAGACACAGGTAGTCCTCGAGCCTTTTGAGAAATGGGCTATTGACTTCATTGGACCCTTTAACTCACCCTCCCAGCAAAAGGTCCACATCTTGGTCTATACTGATTACATGACTAAGTGGGTAGAAGCCAAGGTTGTTGAGAAAGCAACAGAGCAGGTGGTCTCAGATTTTCTATTTGAAGAAATTTTTTCTCGTTACGATACTCCAAGAGAGATTGTTTCAGATGGAGGAGCACAATTCACATCACACATGACAACAAAGCTTATGCAGAAATATGGGGTCAAGCACAGGGTGACATCTCCATACCACCCTTAGATGAATGGACAAGTGGAAAGCACAAACAAGACATTGGAAAATATCTTAACAAAAACTATGGCATACCATCGTCTAGATTGGGCTCAGAAGTTGCCTCAAGCTCTCTAGGTGTACAGAACAACATGGTGGAATACAACTGGGTTTTCACCATTCAAGTTGTTTTATAGGAAATCCCCGTTGTTTCTAATAGAATTTGAAATCAGTGTGCTCATAACAACTCTTGAAGTTTGTTTGGATCTATCAGATGCCCAAAAACACCGACTGGCTCAGCTCAATGAACTAAATGAAATTCGTTCGATGGCTATCCAGAGAACTACTGTTATTCAACAGCAGAGAATGAAATGGCGCGATAAGTTTATTAAGAATAAATTTTTTTAGAGGGGAGATTGGGCACTACTCTATGACTCCCGCTTTAAGGATTTTAAGGGAAATCTTTGTACTCGCTGGATGGGACCTTACGAGGTGGACATTGTATTTCATAATGGAATAGTCAGTCTAGTCACAATTGATGATACACGTGCTTCATTCATAGCCAATGGACATCGCCTGAGATTATACCACTGCCCAGCCTCTAAGGATGCTTTCATCAAACACCTCTCTGAGAAATTTGGTTTGAAGGTTATTAGTGCATAGAACTCTTCCTCTGCATCCTTCCCGTAAAAAAAAAAAAAAAAACTAATTAAAAAAAAAAAAAATCAATAAAATAATAAAGAATTATATTGTTACTATTTATCTTGTTGTCTTTTTGCAGGAGTTACTACTAAGGAGTAAAAATCAAAGAAAATTTTTCCTAAGTATCAATTGTTGCTACTCATGATGTTGTTACTAGATTGCTGCTACTCATGATGTTGTTACTCGGTTGCTGCTACTCATGGTGTTGTTACTTGGTTGCTACTACTCATGATGTTGTTACACGGTTGCTGCTACTCATGATGTTGTTACACAGTTGCTGCTACTCATGGTGTTGTTACTTGGTTGCTGCTACTCATGATGTTGTTACACAGTTGTTGCTACTCATGATGTTGTTACGCGGTTGCTGCTACTCATGGTGATGTTACTCGGTTGCTGCTACTCATGGTGCTGTTACTCGGTTGCTGCTACTCGATGTTGTTACTCCTTGATCAACGATGTTACACCGGATGTTGCTACTCGCATTGTTGTTACTCGGATCTTGCCCTACGCACTTGCTATTACTCCGGATGTTGCTACTCACACTATTGTTACTCCATATCTTTGTTACACCGGATGTTGTTACTTGCCTTGCTATTACTCTGATTTTGTTACATCGGATGTTGTTACTCGCATTGTTGCTACTGCGGATGCGCTACTACTTAACATTTATTTACTCTAGATGATTTTGCTACACCGGATGTTGTTACTCGCACTACTATTACTTCGAATGTTTCTACTTGCACTACGCTACTCCGGATGTTGTTACTGCGTCTGCGCTACTTTCATCTTCTTGATTACTCCTTTAGCATCATTCTTTGCATCATCATACTACTAACCGTCACTTCATCCAGGTAGGCCACCAGGTACACCTCCACATGAATTTTACCGATTTAATTAAATATCCCATGCGAAGACTTTAATGTCGCAACTGATAAACTTTAAGTTGGGGGGGGGGGGGGTGCGATCATAATTTAATGACAATGTAATGATGATTTCGTAAGCCATTATTATAAATCCATGTGTGGTACATCCTACAATCCTCATCAATACTCTGTATAATCATTAAAAGCGTATTGGGATCTGTAACACGTCCTTTCAACTCCATATGAAATAATTTCTATTTTATTCACCGCACGAACCATACTTTTTTATGATTTTCCTTAGTTTCTAAGAGTTACCATCCGTATTTACCATTACCACCTTTCCTTTTCACCATGATGTTTTTCCGAATTTGGTATCCATCATTTTTCCCAATGGTCTGTTGTTCTTAGAAGTTTTGTTATGAATCCCCACATTATGGGTCGACTCGATGTGTGGGATGAGCATGAAAATACAACTTCAGTCTGCAGTAATCCAGAGGTATGGAAAATATTTGTCAATGCAGGGTGGGATACCTACTTTGACAAATTGCAGGGGTTTTACAGGGGAATCACAACAGAGTTTACACTTAATTTGGATGAGAATCACTCGCGGGTCAGAGGACTGGAAGTTCCTGTCACATAAGAGGTAATTATAGAAGTTAGCGAGCTGAGACAACAAGGGCAGCAATGGTTTCCTCGGAGAGTTTCTCTCTCAGATTTTCCCTAATTATTCTTGTAAGCAGGGTAAAGTTTCATTCAATTGGGTAGAGGATATGAGCGCAAGACTGTGTCGTATCCTTGGAACAAAGTCGCAGGTTTTGTAATGAAATACATAACATGTGAAGTCCAGGCCACAACTATGTTTAAATATCATTTTAAAACTCTAACGGACCTTCAATTTCCACAGGCTCAGGTGCATGCCTTAAACATGGCCTTCCTCCTATCGAAACAGTTACAGCACATGGCACAGTCTGCTCAACGTTCGCCCCAGATGCCAGCAGTGCTCTTCAACCATGGATTGGTGTGTTTATTGGTCATGCATGCAATAAGTAGATTTTAGGTCTCCTGGGTGGAACTTTGTGGATCCTGAGAAGAAGAGATAGCAGCCATTATTACTACCAGAGAAGAGGAACCAGTCTCTCCGGCTGGTTTAGCAGAAGAAGAACATTCAGAGGGAATTGATCAAGAGGAACCCAAAGAAATGGAAATGGAGGTTGATGAGGAGGAACTCGAAGAAGTGGAAATGGAGGTTGATCAGGAAGAACTTGAAGAAATGGGAATAATGGAGATAATTAGCGGCACAGTCAAGGCTACCACACAAGAACCAACCTCGCATGAGGAGCTTGGAGATGAAGGAATTATGGATATCGTGCATGAAGTCGACACTTTCATACAATCATCAACTTTTGTCAATAAATAACATGAAAGTAAAATGGCAGACAAAGGGATGGAAAGTGATGTTTTTTGGCAAAGAAACAACATCACCTTCCCGAGAAGATATGGATATTGAAACAATTGGGGGTGTTACACAAGAACCACCCCCGATTTAGCTATAAAAAGGAAAGAGAGAAGAAATTTATGAGGAATAGGAAGATAGATAAGGAATAAATTACAAGGTCTATATTGCCCAACAAGAACCAATATTGACCTCAGAAGGAGAAGTAATTCACAAAGGACAGGAAGACAGAAGGGAAACAACACTCGGAGTCGACGGCATGCCACAAGAACCAGCGTCGACCCCGGCTGAAGTAAAAACACATGAAAAATGGCTCAAGTTGGAAATATGGATGATGAAGCCACTCACTCCTCTTTGTTATAGTCCATGATGTTGGGAGGGGCGAGGGGATTCCGCTCACCTGAACGATTAATGAAGGAAATAGTTGTTCCACCAGTGCTTAAATTTGTTGACCGAGGAGAGGACATGGCCAATATCAGCCTAGTCATTGTTGAATCTCTATTGGAGCACTCATAGGCTCGCAAAGAAGATAGGGTTCCTATGGAAACACCGAAACACAGAGTGGTCGATGGAAATACTGACCAGATGATAGGAGTCCCTGAAGTGAATATAGAGGAAGAAACCCCTAAATATAGGGAGCCCAGCCAGAAAGGCTTAACAAAAGAATCAGCTGATAATACCAGCAACATTCTGCCACCTCCTGAGCCTGTCATAGACCCAGAAACTAAATTTTTTGTCAAACACAAATGGATTGAACAATGTGAGAAAATAATATTACCTCTCAAGAAGAGGCATCAAATGTACTTTAGTGAAACCATGGGATTGAAAAGGGAGTTTTGAGAATTGAAAAGGAAAGTTTCCCAATTTAAAAAGAAGGTAAAAATCTACAAATGGAGACATTAAAGTCAAAAATTGAGGTCTCCTCCGTAGCTACATAGACTGGGCAAATTGAAGAGTTGTTTAAAATACGAGAATTTTTCCTGGCCGCTGAGATCCAGAAGTGGTAATCTGCTGCGAGTGACCATAAGATATAAATAGTTCGGGTTGGAGAACAAGCTGTTGGGATCATCGCAGAATACATAGACCATTTAGATAAGGTGTGGATGAAGCAAGATAAGCGAAAGGGAAGAATAGAAGAATTGTAAGAGCAAGTGTAACTGCTACAATCAGATAAGGAGAAGATGTTTTCTATGGCACGTCAGGTAATGGCATGCAGACCTCCTGCACATAGCTATGCCTTATTCCTTCACGAACAATTTCTTTTCTTTGTCTTGAAAGTATATATAAGGATATTTGGCACGATATTGAGGACCCCATTCAATTTCTCCATATCTTAAAAACTCATGATATTATCGGCCAACACTTAATGTGTGAGCTCTACATGCATGGGTACTTCTTGAGGCATGATCAGTATTTTAATCCCATTCCATCTATGGGGGACATTCATTAAAGATATTTTACCTCCTATACCATCAATCAGATTAATTGGAGAAAGGCCTGTGATACATTCGAAGATAACTAGGTCATAAGGCCGCTAATGATGAGGAAGGAGCATGGCCAGTCATAAAACATTTATAAAAATCATTACACATTTCTACAGATTGATGGGCGTAGACGACACATGTTTGCAACCTAGAAATGGTGTGCTGACCTCTGTGTCATATAGATTACAATGTTCAGTGAGGAAGCACTGGATAGTTTTCAGAGTAGGTGGATGTTGTCATTCTTAGCCCTTAGAGGACGAGAACCATTTGGGGCACTTAAGTTTGCACGGGCTCTTGAGAGGATGCCACATTTTGTATCATACATTCAGACCTATGGGGTCAGATCGATGGGGTTGAGGTTTCAGTTTCTCCTTATTTGGTTGCCAGTCGAACAATATACTCCTACATACAACGTTGATGCAGATTGTTGGAAGGATGTTGTTTTGATGGAAGGTTAAAAACCCCCGGGTATAGATTGTTTTTGATATAGCTTCATGCCAATCGGTCGTGGAGTGGCTCCTAACTCCCAGCGTTGCCTTCACTTGCTGCTGCAATGCAACAGACTCTGTTTCACCCCAACAACATTTCAGGATTTTTCATGGTATCCTTTTTGCAATTAGGTTATTGTTGCAACAAATTGTATAATTTTAGATATGTAGTTATTATAGGAAATCCGGATTTCCTGAACAGTTGTATAAATAGGGCCTGCAGGCTACGAATTGGGGTTAATCCCAACACATACAGATTTTGTAATAGTATATTCTGCAATTAATTGAATGCACAACACTCTGTTATTTCACCTGTAATTTGTGAGTTCACCGCAACCTTGATCAGAGAGTTGGGCCCACTCTTCTAATCCGGTGCTACGTTACCTTTCTTGCCATTGATTTCATGTTTTGGTTTGGTTTTGTTACTGCTGTTCCAGTGTAATATTTTAATTGCTGTGAATGTATTTTTAATTCTGCAATATATTTTAATTGTTGTTAGAGTAGTCTATATGTTTATGGATTTAAGCCTGTGATCTACAACAGGTCATGTGATTTCTCTTGCATATACTGTGTTGTTAGTCTTGAAATAACTAATGCCCTCAGGTTGATAATTTATGTGGAGAAAGGGTTTAATATTGTTCATACCTTGATACCAACAACTGATTCATACCATTGTTGATGTCCTTTACAGAATTGATGCTTGTCAACCTCTTGGAGTGCAATACATCAATCTTCATACTGAACCATCCTATGGAAATTCCACCATATGTTGAATCCATGGCCCTCCACAATCTTCATCATTTATCTAAGGTAGAATTCTTCATACATAATGTCTTTCAAAAGACAAATCTACAATTTGACCTTATAAAATAAACTGTATGAACACTCTCAGCGGTTCACATGAGCCTTACCTTATGAAGAAATACCTATGATTGATGCTTCGGGAGCACGACAGATCACATTAGTATATTGAATAATTGGAATTTTCTTTGTGTTTCGTCATTATTTGATTTTTTTATTTTTGATTTCTTCTACACACCAAAATAGTTTTTCAATCTTCATTTGATAAAACACCCATAAAACCACCAGAAACATCAATAGAATTTTACAAGCTATCTTCTCCACCAAAATCATTAAAGATATACCATGTGGCTTATAAAGTAATAATATGAAACCCTTTGTATATATTACTATGAATAGTGAAACATGTGATAATAATTCACGTCCAATTAATGAATCAAACCATTGGAGCAAAGGCTTGACATTTAAAGACTGAATACTTTCTCCACATGACTTTCGTAAAACTAAACTTCTAAATTAATTGATTCTGCAAGTGGCTTACAAAATGTGCTAGCACATGGTGCATGTGGCAACAAAGATCCTTTGTCCACGTTTGTAAGAAACATAGGCAAATTCACCATGGTAATATCCTCACTCTGCTTATTATATGTCTTATTGAACGTTTCCTTCTCTTGTAATGCTCAGTCATGTAGGAGCTGAAAGAGTTCATAGAATTTTCCTCCATGAATTCCAAGGGTTCCATGTCTCCTCTATACATGATATTTCTCACTGCTTCAGCAACTGTGATGCATAGGCACCCTTGATCCATTACATTTTTGCACCATGTAACGGTGAAAACATAGTCTGTGCCCCGAAATTTCATCTGCTAGGTGAATGCCACCAAATTCTGCATGGTTTTCCCGTTACTATCGCCTTTTCCGACACAATCTTACTCCTACGAAAACGATGAAAATTTGGTGGCCCTCTTCCTTTAAGAGTTGGTATTTTTTTTTTTTTTTGGTAAGTTGTGCTAATCTATTAATTTCGAGAACATAAAAAAACATATGCTACAGGCAGGGTTGGTAAGCTGCGCTTAACTGAACCCTGCCTTTATAACATTGTTTCTGGCCTACTACAGGGGAGGAGGCTGGCCCAGGAAAAACTTGAAAATGAGCCTTACATTGTGCGCAGTAGCGCTGCTGCATCTAAGAGCTAGAGAGTAGAAAATAACAGAAAAGCCTTGTGGGAACATATGACAATAACAGAGAAAAAACTTAACAGCTACACAGAAATTATTCATCATCATCATCACTACAATGGGGATTATCCTCATCTATGGGACAGGCTGGAGCCTGCACAACAGTCGCTTCCAGAACATCTTCCACTTCGAAAGCAGTATGCTTGGGGAGATTTGCAGGAGCGCAGACGATGGGGGAGTCCAGGTCTACTCCTTCAGGAACCTTCGTCCAAACGATGTCGGAGTACATAATCCATATATCTGTATCCTCATCAACTTGTGCAGTACTATTCGAGGGAGACAAAATGCAGTACGGAGGGGGTGCACTGGAAGAGGAGGTGGACCTCCTCGTGCCTCAACTTCCCCTTTGCATTGATTTCCTGGAGGATTCTTCTCACTGATCAAGAGTGGAATGATGACTATCAAGGGTGGTGGTCGAGGATCCTTCAATCCATTAAATGCGGTTATACTCACCTTGGTGCTAATGACCCGAGAGGGTCCCTCTCTGACCACTGAAAATAGTGCATTGGCACATTCTGGGGGAAATTGCACACCTGGGGGTGGAGGCGGGAGTGACACTAGGGCTGGAGAGGCTGTAGAGGCTGGGGTGTAGGTGCACAGAATGCAGAGCAATAAGTAGAGGGAGCCTGTGCAACTCCACTCTAGGACTGAGACTTCGCAACTGATTGGAATCAGTGAGAGTCTAGATCAGAAGGAGGAGAGCTAAATGCAACGAAGAACAGATGAGGGAGAAAAGGGGCAGAGGTCTGCTGGATAAATAGGTGTGAGGATGAAGATTGTAAATTGTTGGGCCACTAGTTTGTCATTATTATTATCACTTTTTAACTCCTATTTCATCCATTTCTACCATTCTTTATCACGTCATTTCTCATGGTTTATCATATAATTCCATTTTATAATTATTTATGCTCTTATAGATAAATATTATTTCTTCTCCTTTATTTTTAATAAATTTATGATTATTATGCATGTTTCTACCAATGATGGTTTATTAATAAATTTGTTGTAACATCACTCACCATTTTAGCCTCCAAGATATTTTCTAGATTACAGATTTGATCTCTAACTCATCATTAAATATTCCAAATCAGAAATTCGCTAGAATAAGAAGCGAAAATTTTTCATTGGACATTTGGGAAAATGGAGAAGAATCAGGAAAATCCAAAACATGGGTTTTGTCCAAAACGGACCGAGTTAACTTTTCCAAAGAACAGTTTCCCAAATTAGGCTAGTATTAAGAGAAAGGTAAGATTCTCTGAAGACAATTTTCTCAGATTCGTTGTTGCGGTCGTTTTCCAAATTATCTCAGTTGAAATACCAAATTCGACTTGTTCTTTTTGAATGATTGATGGAAAGATATTTTAGATATGATCTTGCTGATCAATTTGTTGTGAAATCCACTTTTTTATGGGAATCATTTTGTAATCATCTCTGTTGTAACTTCTCTCTGCTCTCTATGTATTTGAATGAGAAACAGAGATCAAAGACGCAGATTATTTATGAGAATAATTATGGATTATTATGGGATTATTATATTGGAGATGGGGAGAGGACATAGCAGAAATCTGGGAATGTAAATCAGAGAATATCATGTATTGTGTCCTGTATCTTTCATTTATGTATCATTTGATAATGAACAGAACATAGTTCTGAAAGACAAACTCGTATTGTAATGATTCCGATGATTAATACATAGTTGCGTTTCTGTTCATTCGATTGTTCTGGAGTAACTAAGTAGTGTTCGTTGGCAGCTAAGGGCCTGGTCTCTAGTGAATTTCACTGGTATTCTTTGTAATATACCTTTCCATTTACTGCAAGTATACTATGGTTTTTTGCTTTAAAGTGAAACGGGTTGACAACCTACTACATTTGAGAGTGGTATTTTTACGATGTTGTCATTATAAAATATGCCTCAATCTACACAAATGTGTGTTTGGTGTTGATTTTTGTTGTTTTCTTGGATTCTTTGTGTCGAAAGACAAGATTCAACTTGATCCATTGAAGGTCTGGTCTATTCTTGATTTTCTTGCTCCTTCCAATCTGCTTCAGTTACAAAGACTCCAGAGTCCAAGGGAAGGCTAACTTTCTAAGGAGGTTCATTCCTAACTATGCCGAAATGGCTAAAGGATTTAATCAACTATGGAAAAATGGGCTACCCTTCCATTGGGATGAGGTTGTGCAAGCTCCTTTGGTGTTCTTAAAGATTCCCTAATCTGGGCACATTATTAATCTATCCCCAAAATTATCAAAGTGACTATTTCCTATATCTAGTTGCTGTAGATACAACCATCACTATGGTTTTAGTCCAATAAGAAGATGGGATTGAACATCCTATATATTATTTGAAACGTAATCTCAACGATACGAAAGTTAAGTAAACATACATTGAAAAGCTCACTTTCGCAACCATTCAAGTTGTGAAAATATTTCGCGATTATATCATGCTCCAAAAGACCATTTCCATTTCGGATTGTAACCCTATGACATACATTATGTCAGGTCAATTTCTGAGTGGAAATTATCAAAATGGATCATTATTTTTTAGGAATTTGATTTGGAATTCATTAAATCCAAGTCAAAGAAGTCTTTGGTGTTTGCTGAGTTTATTTGTGACCTTCCTTCGAGTAGTACCAATCCTACTATGGAACCATCAATTCCGGACGAGTCTTTGTTTCTGATCTAGTCATCTGACCCATGGTATGGATATTTCATCATCTATCTCCAAACCCAAACTTTTCGGCCCAATATCTCTTTCTCACAACAACAACGTATTTGATACAAAGCTAAATATTATCTGATCATCGATGATAAAATTTATCATCATGGTGTCAATATGATTTTACGTAGATGCCTCACGCATGATGAAGCCGAAAAAGTTATAAATGATTTCTGTTATGATGAATGCGGTGGACATTTCTCTAGCTATGTGCTGGTTACTTTTGGCCTACCATATTTTGCGACTGCATTATTGCGGTTAGAAGTTGTCATGCCTAGCAAATATTTGATTATAAAACCTGCCTATGGCAAACACCAATGCATCATGTCATCTCTATTGGACCATTTGAAAAATGGGGTGTTGACTACATGACATGTAACACCCGCTTGGCTGGGGGGCATGGATATATTATTTTCACCATTAACTATTTTACCAAGTGAGTCGAGGCGATGCCTACATTCAACAACACGGGAGAGACAATTGCATTATTATTTTTTAACCATGTGGTCTCATGGTTTGGTATACCACAGGTTATAGTCACAAATCATGGAAAACATTTTCGTAATCACATGATGGATGAGTTGACTGCCAAGCTAGGACTATCACATGATAGTTATACCTCCTATTATCTGCAAGCTAATGGACAAGTTGAAGCTATCTAAAATATTATTAAGCGTATGCTTCAATGCATGATTGGGGTTCATAAAAAAAATTGGCATTTTATCTTGTACTTGGATTTGTGGGAATATCAAACCTCGGTGAGAAATGTGATTGTATTCACTCCCTTTTAGCTGGTTTATGATCTAGAAGCAATCTTACCGATACAGTGCGAAATACCATCGTTGAAACTCGCGATTGACTTGCTACTTCACACTTCTGAAGAACAGGAACATTTTTTAGATCTCATCCCTCTAGATGAAATGCGTTGTGAAGCCATAGTGGCCAATGAAGCGCATAAGAGATTAATTAAGGCACAATATGACTACAATGTCAAGCCTTGCACCTTCTTGAAAGGAGGCCTCATCTTTCTTTATAATCAAGAAGATGATAAGATAGGAACAGGGAAATTTGAACCATTATGGAATGACCCCTACATTTTCAAGAACATTTTGGCTAAGGGTGCCTACGAGTTGGTATATTATCATGGCATTCCATTGTCGTAGCCTTGGAATGGGCTGTATCTTAAAAGTTACTATGCCTGATTTTGCATAGTAAACATTGTATTATATGCTTTGATTGCGTGTGTGAAGCAGTGTGCCTTTTAGATTTTTTGATGTGGTTAGTATTCCACTTTGATTTTTTTGGAGATTTAAAAATCTTCAAATTCGTTTGTTGGATATGTCGATGGTGCTAGATGTAGTACTCAAAATTTATTCTCTACAGCATGGGCCATCTTTTATCGAAGTGGTGAGTTAGTGAGCTTCCAAGGGATTTGTATCGGTCGATCAACCAACAAAATCTCTGAGTATATTGGGTTTATTGAACTAATATCTGATGCCATTTCACTTGGCACTCATTGTATCATCATCAGGATGGACTCACAACTTTTCATACTACAACTTACTAGCATATATACTATCTGAAATCCAGAAATTCATCGTATGTTCCTTAAAGTTCGTATTTTGGAAAGACATTTTGACTACATTCAATATCAACATATTTCCAGAAAATTTAACACTCTGGTTGATTCACTGGTGAATTATGTGTTAAATAAACATTTACAGCATATGTAAAGATTATATTTTCAATTCACATCATACAATTGAATAGGATTTCACATAATCATAGAAAAATACTGAAAGTAAAATAGATCTATATCGATTTTTTTACAAAATGGTGTCCAAGACACGTTGGTCATCTGATCTCAAAATTTATACAGAGATAGCATAATCTAAGTAAACGTAGTGATGCTCATGATAGCAGGTCACTGCTTGGGCTATCATGCGTAACAACCTCATCCAACGGTTGGGCGCACCAATGGTATGGCGCTGAAACCTCATATGTAACTCTTCGATCCAGAGATCCAGTATCCCAAGAGCCAATCCCTCAACATGGTGTTGCAACTCAACAAGAGTGTTAGCTAAATCCAAATCCTGTAGGACTACTTTTCTGACAGTCCTCTCTGCTGGTTCTCTCACCTGTTGTGCACTAACCACTAGTCAAATGGTACCTACATCTACATACATAAAACAATTTTAGTTTAGTCTTGGAAACATAAAAAAACACAAAAATATGTAAAAACCCCCAAAAAATAAAAAACATGGTCAACATTTTACCTATAGAACCCCATTGAGCGTCGATTAGTAAAATCAAATTTGGATCTCCACAGAGATCCATCCCTGCATATGGATGTTCCTTAATTAATATATTTTGTCTTCGGAGCCAACTGAAGAATGCAGTGGAATATGAGATTGATGACTGAAAAGCCTGTCTAGCCATTAGCTCGACTCACCGCTGCATCCATGGATCTCTAGGACCAGATAATCCCGACGCCAAATGTTGTGGTTGCATCGATGGAACTCGGTCTAAAACAAAAGTGATCAAAATTGACCCATAACTGAAATTTTTGGTCTTACCACTTGTTACCTTGTTCAGCTATTCTTTCATCTAAAGTAGTACTGCTTCAGCCCAGTTGAGCACGGTTGGCTCGAGTCAGTCAAGCACATAATTCATGTATGATCTATTGGTGACATGTAGTGTCACGCTGCTAGCTAGTTTTTCCATAGTTAATATGAGAGTGAAAAAATTCATATCACACACATATTTGATATTTATATTTCCATGTTTACTAGGCTTAGTTCTTGGTCAAAAAAACTGTTGGATGTAGTCCTTCACAGTTTTACCGCCACACGCAGAGCCCAAAAGTGAAATATGGACACCTTGTCTCAACAACCTGTGAGGAAGTAAATTTCATCGAAAAATATTGGTAGAACTTTTTCCCCAATGTGAAATGGCTAAGTTGCAAGGTCCCATGAACGGATCAAGAACTGCAATAGTTCCCTGTGTTGCCTCATCCCTGATAGTCGGAAGTACTTGAACAACCCACAATTTCTGAGGGGTATCATAGTGCCAGGATCATTTAGGGAAACCATATCCTATCCTTCAAGTCCTCTTTCTATCCATGTAATTGACTTTCTGATCCGATGAAATTCTGAAATCAAACCATAGGCTAGGTTAGGATCCATTTTATGCAAAAAACTGGGAAGCGTTTGGGCATAAACAAAGATACAACTTTCTAAATTGTGCCTAACGCACCAATGAGTGAGATACATGGTATTGCGGAGGAACTGGGCTTATTTACAACATCTCTGTAATGCACGTTTTGACATTAAAGGGTGCATTTGTCCTAGGCGTTGTATGTTTACCCTAGGGTCCCCAAAACCATAAAAAATGTGCATGAAACTGAAAAAGCATGCATTCAATAGATAGATGAGGGTAAGATCTTCTACCTAATCTGGATGACACGAGAAATGATCCACAAAATCTGTCGCAATCAGCTGAATTTCAAGGGTAAAATAGGATTAGAGTATTAAAATCCAAATGGTAAAGGTAAAATGATAAAAATGACTTAGTAATTTCTGAATTTAATGGTATTTTTATTAATTCATGAATATTTAATGAATCAACTATGGTTTGTACCCATTTTTACTATTTTTAATAGGTATTGTTAATCCATTTGATGTTTCTTTGAGAAGGTTTGTAGATAATTATAGTGAGTTAGTCGTGCATGATCATGAAATGTGATATTGACCACAAAGCACAATTTTATCTCTTTTTTCAGCTTTGTTAAACATGAAAAATGAATTCAAAGCATACTTTTATCCTCTTTTTTCGAGCTTTTGTAAACATGAAAAAAAAATTCAAAGCGTACTTTTATCTCTTTTTAGACCTTTGTTAAATGTGAAAAGGAAACACCCCTAGAGTTCTCTTTCAACTCTTTTCAGACTCTCTAAATATGAAAATATTTCCAAGCGCTTTTCCTTTAGAGCTTGTTAAAGGAATTGAAATGACATCTACTCAGTATAAGTTTAACCCTATTACAGACTAAGATAGATTATGATTATGAAAAAAGAAAACCCAAGTAAAACATGGCTAGGGGGTTCTCTGAGATATTATTTTACAGCTTTTCAGATATGAGGGACTATTATACAAAAAATAACTTGTGGAGTTTTCTTTTTGTCCCTTTTTTAAACTCTATAAACATGAAAATGGACCCAGTTCTCACTATCGTTAGACTCGTTAAAGAATCAAATAGCGACGGAGTTGTCCATTATGACAATATCGAGTTTCACCTTCTCTAGACTCGTTTAAGCATAAAATAGTGATGCATAAACTCGAAGGGTGGAATTATACATCAAGCATATGTTATCCTCCTAAATCTTGTTAAAAAATAAAGAGGTATTGGTCAACAATGATTGGTGAAAATTGGAAAGGGATAAAAGTTTATGGTAGCAAGTCACTCTTGAACATGGCACTTATTCACTTCTGCCAATATAGCGTGCCTTTCATGCTCTAGAACATATCTCCATAATATTTCATCCGCTCCCATTTTATATAACTGACCTGCAATGATTGTGAAATCTGCTGCTCGAGCGGCTAGCTCTTTCTTCTATTACACTAAATACTCCAGGGGAGCCATCTTGGTAGTCAACAACTGAATGATATCAGTGAGGTGGGAATCTACTACCTTAATACTAAATAGCTGCAGATCAAGTAATCTGTCTTCTAGGTTTGTTGGCTCTTCACCACTCTCTATTTGTGATAGGTGATCTGGCCCAACATTCAACTTTCCCGGCTTAACGATGATTTCAAAATCATACTCCTGAAATAACAGTAACCAATGCAATATTTTTCCCCCTGAAACGGGCTTACTTACCAGGTACTTCAAGGTGGAATGGTCTATAAAATTTTTGAAGTGTCCTCCTAATAAGTAATGCCAATATTTCTGTAAATCATACACCATGGCAAACCCCTCTCGCACCGTAGTGGAGTAATTACGTTCAGCGCTCGAGATTTTCCAACTTTCAAAGGCAACCAGATGATCAATGTATCCCTCTCCTGGTTGCGTAAGGATAGATCAGGGAGAAATTCCTGATGCATCGATGTGGACATGAAAGACCTTCTCCCAATCAAGAAATATGAGAATAAGAGCCGAGACCATCTTCTCCTTAAGTAATTCAAGGCTCTTTTGACACTTGTCATCCCAAAAGAACGAAACATCCTTTTTGAGAAATTTTTCCATAGGAGCCGTGATCAGTGCATAGCCTTGAATGAATTTTCCATAGTAGCCTGTGTGCCCAAGAATCGAATGCGGTCGATTCTCCATTGCTAGTACTAGCAAATTGATGATTACTGCAATTTTGGCAGGGTCCACCATCAGCCCTTGTCGACAAACTATATGGCCGAGCAGGATACCAAAGGGTACATAGAAGATACACTTTTTGATATTTAAGGAAATTTGATGCTTTCGGCAGGCATAAAACATCATGCGCAAGTTAGATATGTGCACCTTCAGCAGGCCAAAGACGTTCCAATCATCGAAGTATACTTCTAGGAACTTGTGGATAAATTCTTTGAACACCGCAACCACTACTTGTGAAAAAATAGCTGGGGCATTCTTGGGACCAAATGTCATGACAGTATATTTAAAAGAGCCCCATTCCGTGGCGAATGTCATTTTTCTGCGGTCTTCTAGGGTGATTCTAATCAGAAGGTACCTGGAGAATCAGTCCGTAAAAGAGTATGGTTCCTGTCACCCCACGCTATCCAAAATTTCATCTGAGAACGGTGTAGGGAATGGGTCATGAACACAAGTGTCGTTCAACTTACGTAGGTCCACATAGATCCAAATCTCCCCTTTATCCTTTTTCTCCTAAACCACCATCGGACTAACCCAGTCTATCTATTCGACAGGTTCGATGATACGCGCTGTTAGTGTCAGTCTCATCATACTGCCATCAGTGATCAAACTTACTCTTTTGCATTTTCATATTAGGAGTCCCATATCATAAATATTCACCATTCCATTAGGTCATAGATTCATTGATGATAGTGGTCTTTCATCAGTTTTCCCTCACGTGAAACTTGCTGATTCCCCTCTCTATGGTCTTCAGTCATGATTCACTTTATTCTGCAGTTCATGTTATTAGGTCATAGGGTAGTCTCATTAGGTTCTAGGGTCTTATCATGGTCGAATTAATGATTCAAGTGTCATTAAATATCAGCAAGGTCATGGGGAGGTCAAATAAACTCAAAGGCATAGTATCTGGAAAAATCAAAGAGTTGTTCTACTAAGCTTGATGTAATTTTCACCTCAAAACATGTTTTGAGGCAAAAGCATGGCACTTTTCTTTCATTATTATTTATTATGTAATTCTATGTCTTCATATGTAATAAGTTAAACTTCAGAAGCTGCTATCTCCACAGAACCACCACCCTACCTTTCAAAAGGTGTTTTCCATAGCATTTTCAGTGTAAAACCATCTTCTGAGTATGTCCATCAGAAAGAGCTTGAAAAGAGCTTCCCAACAATATATTATACTCTCAAAACTGACTCCTCGGTTGAAAAATAAGCCCAAGTGAACAATAGTCCCCAATAGCCTAACCTTACCCCTTTTCTCATTTGTCCCTTAGACTTTATTTCATATAATTTTAAATTTTTCATTATAAAACCCTTTCCCTCCGACCCAATCACAACCCGTTTCCCTCGTTCCAATCACACCATTCAAATCGCATACTTCCGATTGACCCTTCCCCAATCACAAATCTCTGATGCGATTGACCCTGCCCGATCATATCTGGACCGTTAATGTGCATAGCAATCAAACAGCTCACATTCGATCGCAATCGCTTGATCGCATCGCGACTTCGCAGTGCTCCCAAATTTGTTCCTCTCCACTCCCCCACCGATTTCCAATTTGTGATTACCCCTAGGTCCCACCATAAACCCTTCTAGCCCTTTCCAAACAAAAGTGACTTTCCCTTTGTAAAAAAAGCGATTATTCAAAGATTATAAAATTAAAGGATTTCTTAAGTTATTCCATTACAATCGGCATTTTCCACGATACATTCCTCTGTGCTCTTTCCCACCGATGTGATGAATCGCATATCACAATCGACAGTTCTTATAAGTACTTTTCCTCCGCTCCCCTTCCCGATTGCAATTGTGATTCCTCCCTTGGGTCCCACCTTAAATCCCTTTTGCCTTTTCAATGAAAAATGGTTTTCCCTTCTTAAAATGCGGAAAACTCATTTTTATTTTTTTTAAAGGGATTTTTTGTTTACACCATCGGACATCGCTTTCTCTCGCTTATCGCCACATCTCTATTGTATTACTCAATCGCACCCACTTCCATCGCATCTCAAGTTATCAATATGATGTGCCCATTCCTCTTCCGCTGCGATTTCTGATTTGCGGTTGAGATTTTCCCATGAGACTCCCCCTATACACTATCGCATCACAGTTTCCAATCGCATTGTCCCAATACACCTTCCCCCCTTTCCGATTGCAATTTTTTATTGCGATTTGCGATCACAACTCGGGCCCACCATCCTTTCCTTTGCTCTTTTTCACCCAAAAAGGGACTTTTCTTCATTAAATGGAAAAATTTCAGTTTTATTGGTTCCAAAGGGCATTTCTCGGCATAAAAGGGATTTTAAACAAAAGAAAGGAAATAGTCAAGACCGAGAGCTAAATATAAACACAGAGATCATTACAGCATGACAGTAACGATAAAAAGGAGAAATGGTTCCAAATTTGTCTTTCTTCTCCTCTGTTTGAGCAACTGCAAATTCTCCATATGGTCAAAAAGTATTGTTTCTCCTTCTTTTCAGGAGTAGATTGTTGGTATTTCCTATATTTAGATTTTGGTTCCTGAGCTGGTGAAACAACTCCTTCTTCTATGGACCTACTCCCCTCAATTTCTATCTATTTAATGTAACTTTTGAGTCATTTTGTGGAGGGGAAAAAAGTGTGGAATAACTGGGAAATCACTGAGGATGCTCTACGCTCCATTTGTAACAGTTTGGCAGGGAATTAATAAAGATATGCAGCTCTGATTTGTGGGAACCCTGTGGTATGGATTTTGGCATTGTTCTTTCCATTGTGATCATTTGTTAACTGTTATGTTTGCCATTCATTCATTCATATTTCTGGCTGAATGTTTTCAATATAGATAGGTACAATCCATTGTATAATGCTCATCCTTGGGAAATCATTCAATACTTGATGTTTTTTTCTATTTGAAAAGGATTCATCTCCTATGCCCTTTTCAGCTCCTCACCAGTCTTAATCATCTCATCATTATTTAAACCAAGTTGTTAAAATCCCTGCCTACCTTGCCCCATGAAATACCCTATATCTCTGATTTAATTCCCCAGATTCAAACTACCCCATCTGCTCCATACAACTCTGAAAATTTATAAAAAACATTTCCAATTATTATAGCTAGCCTAAAATAAGTTTTCTTGTTATACTTTTTTTGAAGATCTTTCACGGAGAGAGCCCTCTCCCGACCTTGTAGGGATAGCTACAAGGCTGACCATGGTTTGAGGTTACCCTGATTTTCCTTTTTTCAGCCTAAGGTTCAAATTAGGTGCTAACATTTTGTAAAAAAGAAAAGAAATAGTCAAGCCCGAGAGCTAAATATAAACAAAAAGATCATTACAGCACGAAAGTAACGATAAAAAGGAGAAATGGTTCCAAATTTGTGTTTCTTTTTCTCTGTTTGAGCAACTGCAAATTCTCCATATGGTCAAAAATTATTGTTTCTCCTTCTTTTCAGGAGAAAATTGTTGGTCTTTTCCTATATTCAAATTTCGGTTCCTAAGCTGGTGAAACAACTCCTTCTTCTGTGGACCTACTCCCCTCAATTTATGTTTATTTAATGTAACTTTTGAGTCATTTTTTGGAGGGGAAAAAAGTGTGGAATAACTGGGAAATCACTGAGGACGCTCTACGCTCAATTTGTAACAATTTGGTAGGGAATTAATAAATATATGTAGCTATGATTTGTGGGATCCCTGTGGTATGGATTTTACCACTGTTATTTCCTTTGTGATTATTTGTTCACTGTTATGTTTGCCATTCATTCATTCATATTTCTGGTTGAATGTTTTCAATATAGATAGGTAGAATCCATTGTATAATGCTCTACCTTGGGAAATCATTCAATACTTGATGTTTTCTGCTATTTGAAAAGGATCCATCTCCTATGCCCTTTTCAGCTCCTCACCAGTCTCAATCATCTCATCATTATTTAAACCAAGTTGTTAAAATCCCTGCCTACCTTGCCCCATGAAATACCCTGTATCGCTGATTTAATTACCCAGATTCAAACTGCCCCATCTGCTCCATATAAATTTGAAAATTTATAAAAACATTTCCAATTATTATACCTAGCCTAAAATCAGTTTTCTTGTTATACTTTTTTTCAAGATCTTTCAGGGAGAGAGCCCTCTCCTAACCTTGTAGGGCTAGCTACAAGGCTGAGTGTGGTTTGAGGTTACCCTGATTTGCCTTCTTTTAGCTTAAGGTTCAAATTAGGTGCTAACATTTCGGGCCACCATACTGAGGAATTTAGCATAAAACACTGATCACCCCAGTAATATCTTCCATATATATTCTTGCACTCTAGATGATGAGAGTCAGAGTTTTATAGGCTGAAAATAAAACATTGTAAAGTAGAAATTTGACCACACTGGCTTCAAGGAGATACACCAGGGCCAATCCAAATCCAAATCCTCCCCCTGTGTTTGAAAATCCTAATCTCATTCCAAGGATAGTTAGAAGACAAGAAGGATCACTAAGTCCTATACCCATTTTCAGATCCCATACTTGGTCCAATGAGTGGTTGTTTGTAGAAGATCTCTCTTTTGATGAGTGTTTTTAGCTTTCTTTGTTCAGAAATAAATCTGAGACTGCACTTGATGACACAGTTTTAGATCCAGAGTTTCTTGTAGATCTTGAAGTTCAAAGGGAAAGCAGATCAATTGATGACTACATTTTGAATTCCCCTCAGATATCTATCACTGTAACCAATATCCCGAATCCTTTAGAATTATCAGAAACAACATTTCCTGACCTTAACTCGTCAACATTCCCATCAATTTCAGAAGTAAATTCTTACCTTTCATCTCCTCCATCAACACCTCCCTTGCATCCTAGTATCACAAACACTGTTGTAAATCCACCTTGAGTCATGGCTGCCCGCTATGCACCCCTAGTTTTACCTCAGAACCTGAATGATATGCCTATTGGTTATCAAAGTAAAATTCCTATCTTTGATGCCACTCAAAGCATCACAGCCCAGTAGCATGTTGATAAGATGAATGAATTCTTTGACCTTCATGAGGTAGAGGTGGAAAATGTAACCACAAGATTGTTTGTCAAAAGCTTTGGAGGTGAAGTTTGAAAATGATTCAGAGCCTTATCAGCAGGCTCTATCCACACTTTGCAGGAGTTACATAGATAATTCCTAGACAAGTGGGAGGTAAAGAAAAACCCAATCCAAATCTTGTCTGAATATGAAAATATTAAAAGGAATGTGGGTGAAACTGTACAGGATTATTGTGTGAGATTTAATGCTATGTATAATGCTATTCCAGCCAACCTAAAACCCCCCATGGGATTAGCTTTGCTCAAGTTTCCAGATGGTTTCAATGTTGATATGGAATATCAACTATGAGAACAAGATCCTACAACACTTGAAGATATGAAGAAAATAGTTGTGAGTGTAGAAGCTAATTTTTTGGCTAGAAGAGCATAGACAAGAGATGAAAAGAGAGTAACTGTGATAGAAGAAGCATCCCCTTCAGATAGTAAGATGGATACTTTGATCCGAACAGTGGAGAAGATGGTTGATTGGCTGACTATTTCAGATAGACCTGAAGCACAAATCAGGAATCCAAATTTGAGAGGATATTAGCAGCTACAATTCAGAATTAAAAAAAGAGAATAGAAAGTGCAGGACCAAGCAACATCACAGCAGTAGATCAGAACTCCATTGCAACAAAATTATGTTCAAGGAATGGAAACAGATGATGATGATGATCCGGTAGTTGAAGCTAATCATTTTTTCACTACCGATGCTGTGCCCATCTTTCTCATAGAAGACAAAGAATATACAACTATTTCAGACACTCGAAAAGATGATGATTTCATTCTGGCCAATGATGTAGTGCTAGAGGAAGAGTCTGATGATTATCAAAGAGGATACATGAATGCTTTATCAGTGCAACAGAAGCAGTATTCTTTGAGGAGCAGAGATGTGCCGATCAATCCCATTCAGAAAAGGAAAGAGCTGCAATCGAAGAATGATCCCTCAAATACTCAAAGAAAAGGGAAAGAGCCTGTTGATCCGTCTCCCAGCAAGGCTTCCTCAGCAACTAACATTGCAAATGAAAATAACTAGCACAACACATCAAAGGAGCAAGTAGAGAAGAAAGATCCTCCCATCGAAGAGGTAGAAAAAGTTCCATCTTTTAATTTGGAAAATGAAATGGCTAAGCTAAAGGTGTCCATGCCCTTGACTGATTTGGTAAAAAATAGTACTTATAAACATCAAGTATCTACAATTCTGCAAATATAATCTATATCAGATATGGTAAATGTTGAAGATGATTATCCTAAAGTCATTTTTGGCCTAGCCATAGAAGGTCAGTCTGAAGAGAGTGAAGTCCCTCCCTTCTACCTGAGTCTTAGATTGCATGTGTTCATTTTACATAATGCAATGTTGGACTTCAAAGCCTCGCATAACTTGATGCCTAAGGCCATTATGGAGAATTTTGGTCTTGATATTACCCGAAAATAACATTATTTGTATTCATTTGACTCTGGTAGGGTCCATTGTATTGGTCTTATCAAGAATTGGCAGTATCTTTAGACCAAATCCTAGCCAAGAATGTTTTTTTGGATGTAGTTGTTGCCGATGTTCCACCACGATTTGGAATGCTTTTCTCTAGGTCATGGGGTGCAAAACTAAAAGGAACCATTTAGCTTGACTTCTCTTATGCCACCATTCCTGTGTTCGGTCAGTTGAGAAAATTATATATGGAGAAGAAAATGAAATACATGATCACTAGCAAAGAGAAGCCAGTAAATCATCCAATTAATGTAGTCCACACAGATTTAGAGTCATTTGTATTATATTCAAATGGTGGTTTGAATGATGAAAATTTTCAGTTGGTAGAAGTAGATGAGATACTTGAAATTTCAGAAAATTTTAGGGAAGTCCTTAAACAGGAAAAAGATAAAGCAGCAAGAATTTCTAAGCTTCATGCCTTCCAGTAGCAAAAGGACAATGAACAACAGAAATATGCAGAAACCAGTCAAGATAAAATAGAGAAAGAAGCAAAATTTTAGCATCTATAAGAAGAAGAAGAAGGCCTTTGGAGCACGGACTTTGATGGAGCTGTTGGTAAGGACGGTACTGGTATAGGAATATGGATTCGAAGCCCTGTTTTCCAGCCTGAAAAAGTTCCTAGTAATGTTAGAGTGTGTGCTTACAAATTGGCTTTTGACTGCTCTAACAATGAAGCATAGTATGAAGCTTTGATTGCAGGTTTTAAAATCCTGAGGAAGTTAAAGGAAAAGAGGATTTTTGTATATGGAGATTTAGAGTTGATAATCAAACAGGTAAAAGGAGAGTACAAAGCAAAACATCCATGACTGAGGGCCTACAGAAATGCAGTCCTAGACATCTTGAGGACATTTTCTGAATACACTTTGACAACAGTACCCCGAACGCAGAATCTTATTGCAGATTCTCTTGCCACTACTGCAAGAAATTTGAAGATCCTAATGAATTCTAGCAACAAGTTTCAAATTTATGTCAAACATTGACCTGCTGTTCCGAATAATCTAAGGTATTGGCAAGTGTTTTGGGATGACAATGAAATCAATGCTTTTTTGCAGAGTGAAGGAAAATTCAAGGATACTCCTATAGAAGGTGATTATCAGGTCGACAATCAATAAATCAAAACAAATCAGATGGATATATTTTAGCTGAAAGACAACGTAATTCCTATAGTTCCCATACCTTTAGAGGAGTTTTTTGATCAATATTATGTGGCAAAGAAACCAGGCTTGGTGCCTACTAATAAAGGAGTTGAAGATGTTAATCTTGGAACAGCTGACAAGCCTAAACTGATGAAGTTATCAAAAGCATTAGCCCCTGAGGTAAAGGAACAATATGTCAAATTAGTTTATGAATTCTCTGATGTGTTTGCATGGGATTATTCAGATTTGAAGGTGTATGAAAAAAATATAATTCAGCATACTAATCCCATCAAGCCAGATCAGAAGCCATTTAGACAGAAACTGAGAAGAATCAACCCAAAGCTGCTTCCATCCATTGAAAAAGAGGTAAACAGATTGTATAAAGCTGGTACCATTGTCCCAATTAGATTTTCTGATTGGATTTCAAATTTGGTCCCGGTACATAAAAATATAGGACAGATAAGGTTGTGCATAGATTTCCGGAAC
Organism: Pinus albicaulis; assembly: GCA_034641835.2. Lineage (NCBI taxonomy): Eukaryota > Viridiplantae > Streptophyta > Pinopsida > Pinales > Pinaceae > Pinus > Pinus albicaulis. The sequence goes on along the minus strand of CM076584.1, from coordinate 190,976,082 downwards.
TTAAATAAAGCATCTTTAAAGGATAACTATCCACTTCCGAAGATGGACCACATTCTGTAGAGAGTATTTGGAGCATCAAGGATGTCACTACTTGATGGTTACTTAGGCTGTAATCATATCTTGGTGCATGAAAAAGACCAAGACAAAACTGCTTTCACAACACCCTGGGGAACTTTCCAGTATGCCAAAATGCCATTTGGACTGAAGAACGTTGGAGCTACTTTCCAGCGAGCAATGGACATTGCTTTTGCCAATGAAAAGGATGTTTTTTTGGTTGTTTATTTGAATGATCTGACAGTGTTTTCTGGTTCTGATGATGAACATTTTCACCATTTGAGGGTTGTGTTTCAACGATGCAGGAAGTTTGGGATTTCTCTCAATCCGAAGAAAAGTTTGTTTTCTATGGGTGAGGGCAAGCCGTTGGGGCGTATCATCTCTAAAGACAGTATCCACATTGATCCTTCGATAGTGCAGGCGATTCAGCACATAGACGTCCCATGTAACAAAAAGGAGATTCAAGCATTTAATGGTAAGATGAACTTCTTGTGCAGATTTACACCCAATTTGGCTGAACATTTAAGAGAAATGACTAACATGTTGAAAAAGGATAGTACTGTCAAATGGAGCAAGGATGCTATCAAGTCATTTAATCTAGTAAATTTTTCTCTGTCTAATTCCCCAATCTTTATTAGTCTTGATTACACTCAAGATTTCATTATATTCTCATTTTCATCGGAGCATACCATGGCTGCGGTATTGATGCAAAAGAGGGATCAGACTGAACAGCCCATTTCTTTTTTCAGTAGGACCATTCGAGATGTTGCTTTGCGGTATAATATCATTGAGAAACAAGCATTGGACCTTATAAAGGCATTGAAGGATTTTAGAGTATACATTTTGCATTCACATACCATAGCATATGTTCCTAATATAGCAGTGAAAGATGTCTTGATGCAAATTGATCCAGAGGGAAGAAGAGGAAAGTGGATAGCAGCTATGTTGGAATATGATTTGGAGATTAAACCCACAAAGTTGATCAAAGGACAAGGCTTGGCTAAACTAATGGAAAATCAAACCTACGTGCTCTGGATATAAACCTCATAACAACAATGATGGCGGATGAGGGTGAAGGTTTTCTTGTTCCAGTTTCAAAAAAATTTCTACAATCCCCATGGTATTCAGACATAGTTTATGTTCGTCAGCAACTTTCACCACCTCCCGTGATGTCTAGAAGCAAAGGTAGATCGAAACTTAAGTCTGCCAAATTATGTATTTTAAACAGTGCTCTTTATTGGAAATATCCAGGAGGTATTCTGCTTAATTTTTTGGTTGAAGATGAGGCTCAGCAGGTGATGCATGATTTTCACAAAGGTGATTGTGGTGGTCATTTGTTTTGGAAAACTATAGCTAACAAGGTTTTGAGAGCCGGATATTATTGGCCTACTTTATTTTCAGATTTGTATAAAGCAATGATGAGCTGCCATGAGTGTCAAGTTTTCCAAGGAAAAAGGAAACTGCTTCCTCTTCCTTTGAAACCAGTTTCAGTAAATGCTCCCTTTCAGCAGTGGGGACTTGATTTCGTAGGAGAAATCCATCCTGCATCATCAGTACAGTATAGATAGATCTTGACAGGCACCGATTACTTCACCAAATGGATCCAGGCCATTCCAGCAAGGCAGACCACTAATACGGTAATCATTAAATTCTTAGAATCAAATATCTTGTCTCGTTTTAGTTGCCCTCGCAAAATCATAACAGATAATGCAGCAGCGTTTAGATCTAAGAAGATGGTGGAATTCTGCGACAAATAAAATATTGTGTTGGGCCATTCAAAAGCATACTACCCACAAGGAAACGGCCTGGAAGAATCATCAAATAAATCTCTGCTAAACATAATCAAGAAAATGATGGAAGCAAATAAGAGGAACTGGCATCGAAAGCTCATCAATGTGTTATGGGAAGATAGAGTTAGCAGTAAGAAATCCATAGGTATGTCACTGTTTTAATTGGTTTATGTTACTGATGTTGTTTTTCCCACGTCACTTACCGTTTCAATCATGAGACTATCGCACGAGGTTGGAAATGAAGAGGAAAATAATCACCGTAGGATCAATCAAATGATCCACCTGTTAGCACCTGATTTTGACCCCAGGCTGAAAAAGTGCAAAACAGAGTAACAACTAAACCACGCTCAGCCTTGCAGCTAGCCCTCCAAGGACAGGAGAGGGCTCTCTCCGTAAAAGGATATTCAATAAAAAACAATAGTGATCTGATATTAGGCTAGGTAAAATCATGGGAAAAAGGTTTAATAAACGAATGAAATTTCAGGGATGTGTGGGACAAAAAAAATGGGACAATTGCAACAGGGAATTAAATCAGGACACAGGGTATTTCATGGGGCAAGATAGGTAGCAAATTTAGCAATTAAAATTTTAATAAATATGGGATGGAAGACTGGTGAGGAGCTGAAAAGGGAACAAATAAATGGATCCTTTTCAAACAGAAGAAAAACACAGAATATGAATGTTTTCCCAAGGCAGGGTATAAAAATGGATCCTACCTTTCTATCTTGGAAGAATTCAAGAGAAATGTTTATGGATGAACGGAACACATAACAATTTACATATGAAACAAAGGAGAGACACAAATGCTAAATCTCATACCACATGGATCCCACAAATCAGAGCTGCATCTCTTATTAATCCCTGTCAAACTGTAAAATGGAACGTGAAATTTTCTTCCACACTATTCCCTTCCTGCTCAATTAAAGACCCCGACTAATGATTTACAATTACAATAAATAAGCTGAAATGTGGGAACATGGATTCACAGAAAAAGGGAGCTGTTCTGACAGCTCAAAAACTAAAGTACAATCATAGAAAAGAAATACAACAATCTGCCCCTGAAAATGAGGGACAACGGTACTTTTTGACCTCTTTGATATTTCGTTGTTATTCTATATGAAGGAAAAATAGGCAATCTGAAGGCCAATTTCCTACTTTTCTATTGTTGTAACAATATTTTTTTTAACTTAAGCTCTTCAACCAACTGACTGTTTCCTTTGCTTTCCATTTTTTGTTTGAATAAAACGAACTTTTTATAAAATACTTTGAAGCAAAACTGAAATGAAATAATATTTTCGGTGAAGGGAAATAATTCTTTGAATGGAAAAAATGGAAGGGAAGGAGGCGCATTATAATTGCAATCAGGAGTCGAGGAGAGGGGAAGGCACATTACATAATCGAATAGAATATTTCCGATGCGATGGGAAGAAGCAAATAAGGGGAGGCCTTAGATAAAATGAAATAAATTACAATTTGAATTTTTACAAAGGGGAATGGGCTTCTTTATAATAAATGGGCGGAGGATTTATGGTGGGCCCGAGGGTCAATTGGGATCGGAATCGGAGGGGAGCGGAGCATAGCATATGTCATAATTCCGATTGGAGAGGTCCGATGGGCTGTGGACTGTCAGATCGGAGGGGGAAGATCAACGGCGGAGGGATAATCGGGAACAGGTCGTTGGCGGGGTTCAATCGGGGAAAGGCTTATGAAAGCGTCGATGGCAATGAGATGATTGCATATGTGCCGTCTGATTAAAGGAGGAGATCGACGGTCGGATTTGCATCGAAGGGGGGAAATACAATCGCATGGGAACTTTTTGCGATTGGCCAATCAGGATGCATCATTCAAACATTGCGATTGCGCCGGAAGGGATTTGGGTCGGTGGAAGGATTATAATACAATTTTGATTTGTATTATAATGTTTCAAAAGCATGGAGTGGAAGTGGTTTGGGAACAGTGGGGGGGTCTTAATAATAAACAATGAACTTTATTATTCAGTTTTAATAGGAATGGAGGGGAAGTGGTTTTATGTATAAATCGCATTTGTAGTTTAATAATTTTATAATGTGATTTTAGGATGGGAGGGAGGAAAATGGATTTTCATAAGGAAAATATTAAGACTTTAAGTATAAAGTTTTAAGGGAAAAATGGGAAATAAGGATTATTTGAAGATATAGGGAATTTTACTTCACTTAAGCATAAATTTCAATCCAGAAGTCAGTTTTAAGAGTGCAGTTTATCGTTGGAAAGCTCTTTCCGGACTCTTTCTGATGGATCTGCTTGGAAGATGATTTGGGTGCTGAAAAAGCTATGGAAAACTTCTCTGAAGGTAGGATGATGACTTTGTGGAGATGCATCTTCTGAATTGTGACTTATTACATATGATGATATAAAATTACATAATGAATGATAATAAAGGCGAAATATCATGTTTTCACCTCAAAACATGGTTTTTAGGTGAAAATTACATCAAACTGAATAAATATCCCTCTGATCTTCCAGGTGCTGCGACTTTGAGTTTATTTGACTTCCTCATGACCTTGCTCATATTTATTGACATTTGAATCATTAATTTGACCATGGTAAAACCCTAGAAACTAATGAGACCCATCCTATGACATAATGACATGATTTGAGAGTGAAAGTGACTCATGAATAAAGACCATAGAAAGGAGAATCAACAAGTTTCACGTGAGGGAAAACTGATGAAAAATTACTACCATCAATGAATCGATGACCTAGTGGAATGGTGAAATTTATTGGTATGGGACTCCTAATATGCAAATGCAAAAGAACAATTTTTATCACTGATGGAAGTATGACTAGACTAAAACTAACATTGGCTCCAATGGGGATGGTAGCTCCTTGGAGGTGCCAAGAACAGCGTAGACCAAGTAGCTTTATCCATTGGGCATGGAGTCAAAACACTAAAAAATGACAGAATGAAAACTGACTCTGACTCAAGACTAAGACTAAAACTGAAATGAAGCCAAACCATACAGATATCACCCAAGTTTTATAGCCTTCACCTCAGGCCCAAAACTTGAATGACTGTGCATTTGAACTCTGATAAAAAATAACATGGTATATACAATGATGATGATAGAGATTCTGATTCATTGTTTTCAACAATGGTAGTGCTTCAAAAGCCTACCATTTACTGCTCCTTCAGGGCAATCCTGGCCATCCATTTCTGAAAGTAAGAAGGCATTATGTCCCCTGTATGCTGAAATACTGTATGGCCCTTTCCAAAGGTTGTCAAACTTACCGTGCTTCCCTTTGTCTTCTTCCCTTGCATCCCATTTCAATACTACACCATCCAGATGAAAATTTGCTGCTTTAGTCTTCCTGTCATAGAGCTTTTTAATCTTCTCCTACAATTGAATCTCATTCTGTGACACTTCTTATATTATTTTCTGAAGGTGGATCATCTAATTGATCCTTCGTTGACTGTCATCATCCTCGCTTCCGACTTCTTGTAATAATTTCATAACTGGAACTCTAAGAGAAGTAGGAAAGACAGCATCAGTACCATAAACCAGTTCAAAAGGTGACATACCTATTGATTTTTTACTGCTAACTCTGTCTGCCCACAGTGTGTTTATAAGCTTTCGGTGCCAATTTATTTTGTTTGCCTCCAACATTTTCTTAATTATATTTATCAGATATTTGTTTGATGACTCTACCATGCCATTGCCTTGTGGATAATACGTTGTTGAATGGCCCAGCATAATGTTGTATTTTTCATAGAAATCGACCATCTTCTTGGATCGGAACGCTGCTACATTATCTGTCACAATTTTGTATGGGCAGCCAAAATGAGATAATATATTCGATTCAAGGAATTGAATAATTACTGTGTCAGTTGCTTGCCTCGCTGGGAAGGCCTCGATCCATTTTGTAAAGTAATCTGTCCCTGTCGAAATCGATCGGTGCTGTGCTAAGGACGCGGGGTTAATTTATCCTATGAAATCGAGCCCCCACTACTGAAAGGGTGCGTTCACTGAAACTGGTTTCAAAGGAAGTGGAAGAAATTTCTTCTTCCCTTTGAAAATTTGACATTCATGACAATTCATCAATGTTTTATATAAATCAGAAAATAATGTGGGCCAATAATACCCAGCTCTCAATACCTTGTTGCTCGTAGTCTTCCAAAACAAGTGACCGCCACAATCACCTTTATGGAAATCGTGCATTACCTTCTGAGCTTCTTCTTCAACCAAACAGTTAAGCAGAACGCATCCTGGATCCTTCCAATATAGAGCATTGTTTAAAATATAATATTTTGCAAATTTAAGTTTCAAACATCTACCTTTACCCTTAGACATGCCTGTAGGAGGTGACAAATGCTGAAGAACATAAACAATATTTGAATACCAAGGGGACTGTAGAAAAATATCTGAAACTGGAACTAGCAAACCCTCATCTTCATTTTCTACCACTACTGTTATGAGGTTTATATCCAAAGCACGCAGATTTGATTGAGCCATCAATTTTTCCAAGCCTTGGCCTTTAATCAACTTCATGGGCTTGATATCCAGATCGTACTCCAACATAGCTACTATCCATTTTCCTCTTCGGCCTTCTGGATCAGTTTTCATTAGGAAATCCTTCACTACTACATTAGGGACATACGCTATAGTATGTGAATGCAAAATATAGACCCTAAAATCCTTCAATGCTTTGATGAGAGCCAATGCCTATTTTTCAATAATATTGTATCTCAAAGCAGCATCTCTAATAGTCCTACTGAAAAAGGCAATTGGATTTTCTACTTCATCTCTCTTTTGCATTAAAACAGCAGCCATAGTATGCTCATATGAAAATGAAAATATAATAAAATCGTGAGTATAGTTGGGACTAATAAAAAATGGAGCATTGGACAAAGAAAACTTTACCAAATTGAATGAATTGATAGCCTCTTCACTCCATTTAATAGTGTTGTCCTTCTTCAACATATTGGTCATTTCTCTCAAATGCTCAGACAAGTTAGGTATAAACCTGTGAAAAAAATTCATCTTACCATTAAAGGCCTGAATCTCCTTCTTGTTTCTTGGTATATCTATGAGCTGAATCGCCTCCACTCTAGTTGGATCGATGCGAATGCCATCTTTAGAGATGATATGCCCTAGCAATTTGCCTTCATCCATGGCAAAGAGACTCTTTTTGGGATTGAGAGAAATCCCAAACTTTTTGCAACGCTGAAAAAACACTCTGAAATGGTGCAAATGCTCCTCATATGAACCTAAAAATACTGTCAAATCATCCAAATAAACAACAAGAAAAACATCTTTTTCATTTGCAAAAGAAATTTCCACTGTACGCTGGAAAGTAGCTCCAGCGTTCTTCAGTCTGAATGGAATCTTAGCATACGGAAAGGTTCCCCAGGGTGTCGTGAAGGCAGTTTTATCTTGGTCCTTCTCATGCACCAATATCTTGTTGTACCCTGAGTAGCCATCAAGTAGTGACACCCTAGATGCTCCAACTACTCTCTACAAAATATGGTCCATTGTCGGAAGTGGGTAATTATCCTTTAAGGATGCCTTATTCAAATTCCAAAAATTTATACACAATCTTATCTCACCTGTCTTCTTACGCACTGGGACCAAAATTGAAATCCAGTCAGAAAATCTAATAGGAACTATGATACCTACTTTGTACAACCTATTTACCTCCTTTTCAATCGATGGCAGCAGCTTCGGATTGATTCTTCTCAGCTTCTGTCTGAATGGCTTTTGATCCAGCTTGATAGGAATAGTATGCTGGATTATGTTCTTATCATACACCTTAAAATCTGAATAATCCCATGCAAATACATCAAAAAATTCAAAAATAAACTTAACATACTTCTCCTTTACCTCAGGGGATAATGCCTTTGAAAACTTCACAAACTTGGTTGGTCAGCTATTCCAAGATTCACATATTCAACTCTTTTCTCCATGGGCACCAAGCTTGGCTTCTTTGCAACATTGTCCTGATCAAACAGCTCCTCTAGAGGTATGATACCTCTAGGAATTACATTATCGTTTAGCTGCAATATGTCCATTTGGTTTGTTTTCAACTCCTGATCATCAACCTCATACCCACCTTATATTGGAGTGTCTTTGAATTTTCCATCACCCTGCAAAAATGCATTAATCTCATTATCATCCCAAAATACTTGCCAATACCTTAAATTGTCCGGAACAGCTGGCCTATGTTTGACATAGATTTCAAACTTATTTCTGGAGTTCATCAGAATCTTCAGGTTTCTGGCAGTAGTGGCAAGAGAATCAACAATGAGATTCTGCATCCTGGGTACCGTTGTCAAAGTGTACTCAGGGAATGTCTTCAAAATTTCCAAGACTGCATTTCTGTATGCCCTCAATCTCGGATGTTTATCTTGGTACTCTCCTTTCACCTTTTTTATTATTAATTTGGAGTCACCATACACAAAAATCCTTTTTGCATTCAACTTCTTCAAAATTTTGAGACCTGCAATCAAAGCCTCATATTCTGCTTCATTGTTAGAGCAATCAAAAGCTAACTGATAAGCACAAACTCTAACATTGCTGGGAACCTTCTCAGGCTAGAAAATAGCGCTCCTAATCCATATTCCAATGCCAGCTCCATCCTTACCAACAACTCCATCAAAATCCATACTCCACAGGCCTTCTTCTTCTTCCTGAAGATGCTGGAATTTTGTTTCTTTCTCTTCTTTACTTTGGCCGATTTCTGGCTGTTCACTGTCCTTTTGATGCTGGCCGACAGGAGGCTTAGAAGTTTTCACTGCTTTATCCTTTTCCTGTTTAAGGACTTCTCTGAAATTCTTTGAAATCTCAGGTATTTCATCCACTTGTACCAACTGAACATTCTCATCATTTAAACCATCATCAGAATACAAGACAAAAGACTCTAAATGTGTGTGGACAACATTAATGGGATGATTTACTGGCTTGTCTTTGCCGGTAATCATATATTTCATTTTCTTCTCCCTATATAGTTGTCTTAATTGGCCAAACACGAGAATGGTGGCATAAGAAAAGTCAAGCTGTATTTTTCCCTTAAGTTTTGCACCCCAAGACCTAGATAGGAGCATTCCAAACCGTGGTGGGACATCAGCAAAAACTACGTCCATCAAGACATTCTTTGCTGGAATCTGATCTGAAGATACTACCAGGTCTTTGATTAGAACAATACAGTGGACCCTACTTGAGTCAAAAGAATACAAATCATGGTATTTTCGAGTAATATCAAGGCCTAGCTTCTCCATGACAGCTTTGGGCATCAAATTATGTGAGGCTCCAGAGTCCAACATAGCATTATGCAGGATAAACTCATGTACTCTAAGACTCAGGTAAAAAGGAAAGACTTCATTTTCTTCAGATTCTTCTATGGCTGGACCAAAAATAAGTTCAGGGTAATCATCTTCTACATTAACCATATCAGAAATAGAGTCTATTTGCAAGACTTTAGACACCTGACTTTTATATATACTATTGTTCACCAACTCAGTCAGGGGCATAGACACTTTTAGTTTAGAAATTTCATTTTCTAAATTAAAGGAGGGAGCTTTTTCTACCTCTTTAATGGGCGGGTCTTTCATCTCTATTGGCTCCTTTACTGTGCTCTGCTGGTTCTTTTCATTTGCTGTATTAGTAGTTGCAGGTGTTTTTCTGGAGGAAGGATCAACCACCTCTTTTCCTTTCTTCTGTGCATCGTTCTTCATTTGGAGCTCTTTTCTTTCTTGAATGGGACTGACTGTAACATCTCTATTCCTCATTGAATATTGCCTTTGCTGAGCCAACAGAGCATTCATATACCCTCTCTGGTAGTCATCAGAATCTTCTTCCAATGTTGTTTCATTGGCCAAAATGAAATTTTGGTCTTTTTGAATGTTTGGAGTCGCCATTGTGTATTATTCGTCTTCAATAAGGAAAATTGGTGCACCATCAGCTGTGAAAAAGTGATTAGCCTCGATCACAGGATCATCATCATCTGAGTCTGTCCCTTGCACGTAATTCTACTACAATGGAGTTTTAATTTGCTGCTATGGTGGCGCAGCTTGGTCCTGTGTTCTTTGCTCTCTCTGTTTAATTCTAAATTGGGGTTGCTTCCCTCTGAAATTTGGATTTATTATTTCAGGTTCAGTTCTGTCTGAAACGGTCAATCTATCAACCATTTTTTCTACTGTCCGAATCAGAGTGTTTATTTTTCTGTTTGAAGGAGAGGCCTCCTCTTTTACTGTGACTCTTTTCTCAGCTCTGGCTCTTGCTCTTTTTGCCAGCAGATTAGCTTCAACGCTTACTACTATCTTCTGCATGTCTTCAAGTGAAGACGGATCTCTTTCGTGCAGCTGATATGCCATGTCGGCATCAAAACCATCTGGAAATTTTAGTAATGCTAATCCCATAGGAGGCTTCAGGTTAGCTGGGATAGAATTATATACAACATTGAATCTTAGACAATAGTCTTGCACGGTGTCACCCACATTTCTTTTAATATTCTCGTATTTAGACACAATTTGTAGTGGGTTCTTTTTTACCTCCCACCGGTCTAAAAAATGTGTTTTCAACTCTGGTAAAGTGCGAATTGAGCCTGGTGGTAAGGCTCTAAACCACTTTCTGACTTCACCTCTGAAACTTAGAACAAACAGCCTGGTTGTTACATTCTCTGCTTCTACCTCATGCAAATAAAAAAATTCATTCATTTTATCAACATGCTACTGAGCTATAATGCTCTGAGTAGCATCAAAGATGGGGATTTTCCTTTGATAGTCAATAGGCATGTCATTGAGAACCTGAGGCAGAACCAGGGGTGCATACCGAGCAGCCATAACTCTAGGTGGATTTACAACAGGATTTGTAGGATTTAAGGGAGGTGTTAATGGAGGATATGACAATTGGGAATTGAATGATGGGAATGCTGATGAATTGGGAGGAGGAAAGGCTTTTCCTAATGATTCTAAAGGCTCAAAAATATTAGTCACAGTGATGGACTGAGGAGAATTCAAAATTTAATCGTCAATAGAGGAATTTTCTCTCTGGACTTCAATATCTACAAGGAACTGAAGGTCTAAGAATGTATCATCAATGTCAGTTTCAGACTTATTTCTAAATAAAGAAAGCTCAAAATTCTCGTCAAAGGAAAGATCTTCTACAAAAAACCACTCACCGGGGCAAGTATAGGATCTAAAGACAGGTCTGGGACTCAACGATCCTTCTTGTCTTCTGACAATTCTTGGGATAAGATTTAGATTTTCAAACACAGGGGGAGGATTTGGATCTGGATTAGCCCTAGTGTATCTTCTTGAAGCCAGTGTGTGTCAGTCTTCTACTGTACAAAAACTCTGTTTCAGCCTAACAGAATCTGAAAATCATTTACAAGAAAACATTTTACTGGGGTGATCTGAACTTTATGCTCTTTTATCAGAAATATATCACTGGAATAAGTGGCTGTAGTTATATTCTTTTCTAACAGTGTTTAACAATGTCCACCTCCGCGACATATGTTAAATATTTAAACGAACCTTATTCCGGTTGTAATGACAAAATATCAATGGTGCGATTCTTTTAAACCTTTCGAGCTTATATCATAGCGAAACTAATATTTCATTCAATAGGGGCCCACACATCCGTTTTTCGGCCTTTTGTGAAAAATAAACATATAATAATATAAAAACCCAAGGTGGTACCTTGATTTATTTCATGTGCACTTTACTGAGTGATTACCATTGGATCTGACGCTCTCTAGATCCGACGATCCTGATGACTATCGCATTTTTTCAAAGGTCGAAACTTAACAGTTCAGAGCCGCGTGAAATGGGCAGTTTTGGAGTGATGACGTGCCCGAATATGATTCGCTCTTCTACAACACTTTTGTTTCGATATTTCTTCAAAACAGAATAAACACAATAAATTCAAATTCTGATAACATGTGCTCGCAGACAGTCATATCTGTTCCCCAGTGGAGTCACCAGAGATGTTAGCACCTGATTTGGACCCCAGGCTGAAAAAGGGCAAAACAGGGTAACAACTAAACCATGCTCAACCTTGCAGCTAGCACTACAAGGACAGGAGAAGGCTCTCTCCGTAAAAGGATATTCAATAAAACAAAATAGTGATCTGATATTAGGCTAGGTAAAATGATGGGAAAAACGTCTAATAAACGAATGAAATTTCAGGGATGTGTGGGACAAAAAAAATGGGACAATTGGAACAGGGAAATAAATCAGGACACAGGGTATTTCATGGGGCAAGATAAACAGGAAATTTAGCAATTAAAACTTTAATAAATATGGGATGGAAGACTGGTGAGGAGCTAAAAAGGGCACAAATAAATGGATCCTTTTCAAACAGAAGAAAAATGCAAAGTATGAATGTTTTCCCAAGGCAGGGCATAAAAATGGATCCTACCTTTCTATCTTGAAAGCATTCAAGAGAAATGTTTATGGATGAATGGAAAACATAACAATTTACATATGAAACAAAGGAGAGATACAAATGCTAAATCTCATATCACATGGATCCCACAAATCAGAGCTCCATCTCTTATTAATCCCTGTCAAACTATACAATGGAATGTGAAATGTTCTTCCACACTATTCCCTTACTGCTCAATTACAGACCTCGACTAATGAACTACAATTACAATAAATAAGATGAAATGTGGGAACATGGATCCACAGAAAAAGGGAGCTGTTCTGACAGCTCAAAAACTAAAGTACAATCATAAAAAAGAAATACAACAATTTTCCCCTGAAAATGAGGGGGAGTGATACTTTTTGACCTCTTGGAGATTTCGCTGTTATGTTATATGAAGGAAAAATAGGCAATCCAGAGCCCAATTTCCTACTTTGTTGTTGTTGTAACAATATTTGCTTTAATTTAAGCTCTTAAGCCAACTGACTGTTTCCTTTGCTTTCCATTTTTTGTTTGAATAAAACCGACTTTTATAAAATACTTTGAAGAAAAATTGAAATGAAATAATACTTTCGGTGAAGGGAAATAATTCTTTGAATGGGAAAAATGGAAGGGAAGGAGGCGGGACCCGCATTTAATTGAAATTGGGAGTCGGGGAGAGGGGAAGGCGCATTACATAATCGAATAGAATATTTCTGATGCGATGGGAATAAGAAAATAAGGGGAGGCCTTTGATAAAATGAAATAAATTACAATTTGATTTTTTACAAAGGGGAATGGGATTTTTTATAATAAATGGGCGGAGGATTTATGGTGGGACTGAGGGTCAATTGGGATCGGAATCGGAGGGGAACGGAGCATATCATATGTCATAATGCTGATTGGAGAGGTCTGATGCGTTGTGGGTAGTCGGATCGGAGGGGCAAGATCAACGGCGGAGGGATAATCGGGAACCAGTCGTTGGCGGGGTTCAATCGGGGAAAGGCTTATGAAAGTGCCGATGGCAATGAGCCGATTGCATATGGGTCATCCGATTAAAGGAGTAGATCGACGATCGGATGTGCATTGGAGGGGGGCAATACAATCGCATGGGAAATTTTTGTGATTGGCCAATCAAGACGCATCGTTCAAACATTGCGATTGTGATGGAAGGGATTTGGGTCGGCGGAAGGATTATAATACAAGTTTGATTTGTATTATAATGTTTCAAAAGCATGGACGGGAAGTGGTTTGGGAACAGTGGGGGGGTCTTAATAATAAACTTTGAACTTTATTATTCAGTTTTAATAGGAATGGAGGGGAAGTGATTTTATGTATAAATTGCATTTGTAGTTTAATAATTTTATAATGCGATTTTATGATGGGAGGGAGGAAAAGGGATTTTCACAAGGAAAATATTAAAACTTTAAGTACAAAGTTTTAATGGAAAAATGGGAAATAAGGATTATTTGAAGATATAGGGAATTTTTTTTCACTTAAGCATAAATTTCAATCCAGAAGTCAGTTTTAATAGTGCAGTATACCGTTTGAAAGATCTTTCCGAGATCTTTCTGATGGATCTACTTGGAAGATGATTTGGGTGCTGAACAAGCTGTGGAAAACTTCTATGAAGGTAGGATGATGACTTTGTGGAGATGCATCTTCTGAATTGTGATTTATTACATATGATGACATGGTTTTGAGGTGAAAATTACATCAAACTGAATAAAATATCCTTTCGATCTTCCAGGTGTTGCGACTTTGAGTTTATTTGACTTCCTCATGACCTTGCTGATATTTATTGACATTTGACTCATTAATTTGACCATGGTAAGACCCTAGAAACTAATGAGACCCATCCTATGACCTAATGACATGATTTGAGAGTGAAAGTGACTAATGACTAAAGACCATAGAAAGGAGAATCAACAAGTTTCACATCAGGGAAAACTGATGAAAAATTACTACCATCAATGAATCGATGACCTAGCTGAATGGTGAAATTTATTGGTATGGGACTCCTAATATGCAAATGCAAAAGAGAAATTTTGATCACTGATGGCAGTATGAGTAGACTGACACTAACACCACCTTTAGAAAACAAGGGAGGAAGTGTCACAAAACACTATTCTATTGCAGGAAAAGATAAAGAAAATCTATGACCGTAAAGCCAAAGTAGAAAAATTTCAGTTGGAAGATGTGGTGTTGAGATGGGATGCATGAAATGAGGAAAAAGGGAAGCATGGTAAGTTCAACAACCTATGGAAAGGACCATACAAGATTGTAGCATACATGGGACATAATGCTTTCTTGCTCTTAGAGATGGATGGCCAAGATTGCCCTAGAGGACCAGTGAATGGTAGGTTGTTGAAGCACTACCACTGTTGATGATAATGGATCGAAAACTATGCCACAATCATTGTATATACCATGATATTTTTGGTCATATTTCAAGTACACAGTCATCAAAGTTTGGGGCCCAAGGTGAAGGCTATAAAACATGAATGATATGTGTAAGGTTTGTTGGTTTTATTTAAGTGTTCATAGTTTGAGTCAGAGTCAGTCTACATTGTGTCATTTTTATGTATTTTGACCATATTTTCCCAATGGATAAGGCTACTTGGTCTACGATGTTCTTGGCACCTCCAAGGAGCTACCATCCCCATTGGAGCCAATGTTAGTGTCAGTCTCATCCTACTGCCATCAGTGATAAAACTTACTCTTTTGAATTTGCATATTAGGAGTCCCATATCATAAATCTTCACCATTCCATTAGGTCATGGATTCATTGATGATAGTGGTCTTTCATCAGTTTTTCCTCACGTGAAACTTGTTGATTCCCCTCTCTATGGTCTTCAGTCATGATTCACTTTACTCTACAATTCATGTTATTAGGTCATAGGGTAGTCTCATTAGGTTCTAGGATCTCACCACGGTCGAATTAATGAGTCAAGTGTCAATAAATATCAGCAAGGTCATGGGGAGGTCAAATAAACTCAAAGACATTCTGGAAAAAAATCGAAAAGTTTGCATGCATAGAAGCATTCTTAATTTCCCCTGAAAACTAATAATAAGAGGTGAAAGCACTAAACACTATCGTTATTCTTGTTCATATGAATATGTCTTCATATATGGCCAGTTGAACCTTTGGCTTTGGCTATCTCCACAGCGCCACCACCCTGCCTTTCAGAGGTGTTTTCCAGAGCATTTTCAGTGTAAAACCATCTTCTAAGTATGTCCATCAGAGAGAGCCTAGAAAGAGTTTCCCAACAATATATCATACTCTCAAAACTGACTCCATGATTGAAAAATAGGCCTAAGTGAACAACAGTCCCCAATAGCCTAACCTTACTCCTTTTCTCACTTGTCCCTTAGACTTTATTTCATATAATTTTAAATTTTTCATTATAAAACCCTTTCCCCCCGACCCGATCGCATCCCTTTTCCCCCGATCCAATCGCACCATTCAAATCACATACTTCTGATTGACCCTTCCCTGATCACAAATCTCCGATGCGATTGACCCTGCCCGATCACATGTGGACCGTTGATCTGCTCAGCGATCCGAAGACCCACATCTGATTGCAACTCCTTGATTGCATCGCAACTTTGTAGCGCTTCACAATTTGTTCCCGCTCCACTCCCCTGCCGATTTGCAATTTGTGATTACCCCTAGGTCCCACCATAAACCCTTCCACCCCTTTCCAAACAAAATCAGCTTTCCCTATGTAAAAAACCGATTATTCAAATATTATAAACTTAAAGGATTTCTTAATTTATTCCATCGCAATCGAAATTTTCCATGATACATTCCTCCATGCTCTTTCCTGCCGATGTGATGAATTGCATATCGTAATCGGCAGTTCCTATAAGTACTTTTCCTCCACCCCCCTTCCCAATTGCGATTGCGATTCCTCCCTTGGGTCCCACCTTAAATCACTTCTGCCTTTTCAATGAAAAATGGTTTTGCCTTTGTAAAATGTGGAAAACTCATTTTTATTTGTTTTAAAGGGATTTTTCATTTACACCATCAGACATCACTTTCCCTCGCTTATCCCCGCATCTCTACTGTATTACTCCATTGCACCCGCTTCCATCGCATCGCAAGTTATAAATACGATGCACCCATTCCTCTTCCACTACGATTTCCGATTTTAGATTGCGGTTTTCCCATTAGACTTCCCCTATACACTATCGCATCACAGTTTCCAATCGCATTGTCCCAATACACCTTCCCCCCTTTCCGATTGTGATTTTCGATTGCGATTTGCGATTGCAACTCGGGCCCACCATCCTTTCCTTTGCTCTTTTTCACCCAAAAAGGGACTTTTCTTCATTAAATGGAAAATTTTTAGTTTTATTGGTTCCAAAGGGCATTTCTCAGCATAAAAGGGATTTTAAAAAAAGGAAAGGAAATAGTCAAGGCCGAGCGCTAAATATAAACACAGAGATCATTACAGCATGACAGTAACGATAAAAAGGAGAAATGGTTCCAAATTTGTCTTTCTTCTCCTCTATTTGAGCAACTGCAAATTCTCCAGATGGTCAAAAAGTATTGTTTCTCCTTCTTTTCAGGAGCATATTGTTGGTATTTTTATATATTCATATTTCGGTTCCTGAGCTGGTGAAACAACTCCTTCTTCTGTGGACCTACTCCGCTCAATTTATGTCTATTTAATGGAACTTTTGAGTCATTTTGTGGAGGGGAAAAAAGTGTGAAATAACTGGGAAATCACTGAGGACGCTTTGCGCTCCATTTGTAACAGTTTGGCAGGGAATTAATAAAGATATGCAGCTCTGATTTGTGGGATCCCTGTGGTATGGATTTTAGCAGTGTTCTTTCCTTTGTGATCATTTGTTAACTGTTATGTTTTCCATTCATTCATTCATAATTCTGGTTTAAAGTTTTCAAGATAGAGAGGTAGAATCCATTGTATAATGCTTTGCCTTGGGAAATCATTCAATACTTGATGTTTTCTGATGTTTGAAAATCATCCATCTCCTATGCCCTTTTCAGCTCCTCACTAGTCTTAATCATCTCATCATTATTTAAACCAAGTTGTTAAAATCCCCGCCTACCTTTCCCCATGAAATACCCTGTATCTTTAATTTAACTCCCCAGATTCAAACTACACCATCTGCTCCATACAACCCTAAAATTTTATAAAAAAATTTCCAATTATTATACTTAGCCTAAAATCAGTTTGGTTGTTAACTTTTTTTGAAGATATTTCACAGAGAGAGCCCTCTCCTAACCTTGTAGGGCTAGCTACAAGGCTGAGCGTGGTTTGAGGTTACCTTGATTTTCCTTCTTTCAACTTAAGGTTCAAATTAGGTGCTAACATTTTCAACAAAAGAAAAGAAATAGTCAAGGCCGAGAGCTAAATATAAACACAGAGATCATTACAGCACGACAGTAACGATAAAAAGGAGAAATGGTTCCAAATTTGTCTTTATTCTCCTTTGTTTGACCAACTGCAAATTCTCCAGATGGTCAAAAAGTATTGTTTCTCCTTCTTTTCTGGAGCAGATTGTTGGTCTTTTCCTATATTCAAATTTCGGTTCCTGAGCTGGTGAAACAACTCCTTCTATGGACCTACTCCCCTCAATTTCTGTCTATTTAATGTAACTTTTGAGTCATTTTGTGGAGAGGAAAAAAGTGTGGAAAAACTGGGAAATCACTGACGATGCTCTGCGCTCCATTTGTAACAGTTTGATAGGGACTTAATAAAGATATGCAGCTCTGATTTGTGGGATCCCTGTGGTATGGATTTTACCACTATTCTTTCCTTTGTGATCATTTTTTAACTGTTATGTTTTCCATTCATTCATTCATATTTCTGGTTGAATTTTTTCAAGATAGATAGGTAGAATCCATTGTATAATGCTCTGCCTTGAGAAATAATTCAATACTTGATGTTTTCTGCTGTTTGAAAAGGATCCATCTCCTGTGCCCTTTTCAGCTCCTCACCAGTCTTAATCATCTCATCATTATTTAAACCAATTTTTTAAAACTCCTGCCTACGTTGCCCCATGAAATATCCTGTATCTCTGATTTAATTCCCCAGATTCAAACTGCTCCATCTACTCCATACAACTCTGAAAATTTATAAAAACATTTCCAATTATTATACCTAGCCTAAAATTAGTTTTCTTGTTATAATTTTTTTGAAGATCTTTCAGGGAGAGAGCCCTCTCCTGACCTTGTAGGGCTAGCTACAAGGCTGAGTGTGGTTTGAGGTTTCCCTGATTTGCCTTCTTTCCGCCTAAGGTTCAAATTAGGTGCTAACATTTATGGTGACCATACTAGGGAATTTAGCATAAAAGAGTCATCACCCCAGTAATATATTCCATATAAATTCTTGCACTTTAGATGATGAGATTCAAAGTTTGCTAGGCTGAAAATAAAACATTTTAAAGTAGAAATTTGACCACACTGGCTTCAAGGAGATACACCAGGGCCAATCCAGATCTAAATTATCAAAGAGGATACATGAACGCTTTATTAGCGCAACAAAAGAAATATTCTTTGAGGAGCAGAGATGTGCCAATCAATCCCATTCAAAAAAGGAAAGAGCTACAAACGAAGAATGATCCCTCAAATACTCAAAGAAAAGGGAAAGAGCCTATTGATCCCTATCCCAGCAACGCTTCCTCAGCAACTAACATTGCAAATGAAAAGAACGAGCATAGCACAGCAAAGGATCAAGTAGAGAAGAAAGATCCTCCCATCAAAGAGGTAGAAAATTTTCCATCTTTTATTTTGGAAAATGAAATTGCTAAGCTTAAGGTGTCCATGCCCTTAACTAAGTTGGTTAAAAACTATACTTATAAACATCATGTGTCTAGAATTCTGCAAATAGACTCTGTATCAGATATGGTAAATGTTGAAGATGATTATCCTGAAGTCATTTTTGGCTACTTAGGCTATAATCATATCTTGGTGCATGGAAAATACCAAGACAAAACTGCTTTCACAACACCCCGGGGAACTTTCCAGTATGCCAAAATGCCATTTGGACTGAAGAATGCTGGAGCTAATTTCTAGCGAGTAATGGACATTGATTTTTCCAATGAAAAGGATGTTTTTCTGGCTGTTTATTTGGATGATCTGACAATGTTTTCTGGTTCTGATGACGAACATTTGCACCATTTGAGGGTTGTGTTTCAGCGATGTAAGAAGTTTTGGATTTCTCTCAGTCTGAAGAAAATTTTGTTTGCTATGGATGAGGGCAATTTTTTGGGGCATATCATCTCCAAAGACGGTATCCACATCGATCCTTCGGGAGTGGAAGTGATTCAGCACATAGACGTCCCACGTAACAAAAAGGAGATTTAGGCATTTAATGGTAAGATGAACTTCTTGCGCATATTTATACACAATTTGGTTGAACATTTAAGAGAAATAAATAACATGTTGAAAAAGGATAGCACTGTCAAATGGAGCGAGGATGCTATCAAGTCATTTAATCTGGTAAAGTTTGCTCTGTCTGATGCCCCAGTCTTCATTAGTCCTGATTACACTCAAGATTTCATTATATTCTCATTTGCATCGGAGCATACCATGGCTACGGTATTGATGCAAAAGAGGGATCAAATTGAACAACCCATTACCTTTTTCAGTAGGACCATTTGAGATGCTTTTTTGCAGTATAATATTATTGAGAAACAATAATTGGCCCTTATAAAGGCATTAAAGGATTTTAGAGTATACATTCTGCATTCACATACCATAGCATATGTTCCTAATGTAGCAGTGAAAGATGTCTTGATGCAATTTGATCCAGAGTTAAGAAGAGGAAAGTGGATAGCAGCTATGTTGGAATATGATTTGGAGATTAAACCCACAAATTTGATCAAAGGACAAGGCTTGGCTAAACTAATGGACAATCAAACCTGCGTGCTCTGGATATAAACCTCATAACATCAATGTTAGAGGATGAGGGTGAAGGTTTGCTTGTTCCAGTTTCAAAAAAATTTCTACAATCCCCATGGTATTTAGACATAGTTTATGTTCTTCAACATATTTTACCACCTCGCGGGATGTCTAGAAGCAAAGGTAAATCACTGAAACTTAAGTCTGCCAAATTCCGTATTTTAAACAATGCTCTTTATTGGAAATATCTAGGAGGTATTCTGCTTAATTGTTTGGTTGAAGATGAGGCTCAGCAGGTGATGCATGACTTTCACAAAGGTGATTGCAGTGGTAATTTGTTTTGAAAAACTACAACTAACAAGGTGTTGAGAGTCAGATATTATTGGCCTACTTTATTTCCAGATTTGTATAAAGTAGTGATGAGCTACCATGAGTGTCAAGTTTTCTAAGGAAAAAGGAAACTGCTTCCTCTTCCTTTGAAACTAGTTTTAGTAAATTATCCCTTTTAGCAGTGGGGACTTGATTTCGTAGGAGAAATCCATCCTGCATCATTGGCATAGCATAGATGGATCTTGACAGGCACCGATTACTTCACCAAATGGATCGAGGCCATTCCAACAAGGTAGGCCACTGATACAATAATCTTTCAATTTTTAGAATCAAATATTTTCTCTCGTTTTGGTTACCCTCGCAAAATCATAACAGATAACGCAACAGCATTTAGATCTAAGAAGATGGTGGAATTATGCGACAAATAGAATATTGTGTTGGACCATTCAACAGCATACTACCCACAAGGCAATGGCCTGGAAGAATCATCAAATAAATCTCTGATAAATATAATCAAGAAAATGATGGAAGCAAATAAGAGGAACTGGCATGGAAAGCTCATCAATGTGTTATGGGTAGATAGAGTCAGCAGTAAGAAATCCATAGGTATGTCACCGTTTGAATTGGTTTATGCTACTGATGTTGTTTTTTCCACGTCACTTACAGTTCCAGTCATGAGACTATTGCAAGAGGTTGGCAGTGAAGAGGACAATAATCAGCGTAGGATCAATCAAATGAACCACCTTCAGCAAACAAGGGAGGAAGTTTCATAGAACGCTATTCTGTTGCAAGAAAATCTATGACCGTAAAGCCAAAGCAGAAAAATTTCAATTGGAAGATGTGGTGTTGAGATGGGATGCACGAAATGAGGACAAAGGGAAGCATGGTAAGTTCGACAACGTGTGGAAAGGACCATACAATATTTCATCATACAGGGGACATAATGCTTTCTTGCTCTCAGAGATGGATGGCCAATATTTCCCTGGAGGACCAGTGAATGGTAGGTTTTTGAAGCATTACCATTGTTGATGATAATGGATCAAAAACTATGTCACAATCATTGTATATACCATGATATTTTTGGTTAGATTTCAAGTACACAGTCATTGAAGTTTGGGGCCCGAGGTGAAGGCTATAAAACTTGAATGATATGTGTAAGGTTTGTTGGTTTTATTTAAGTTTTCATAGTTTGAGTCAGATTCAGTCTGCATTGTGTCATTTTTCAGTATTTTGACCATATTTTCCCAATGGATAAGGCTACTTGGTCGACGATGTTCTTGGCACCTCAAAGGAGCTACCATCCCCATTGGAGCCAATGTTAGTGTCAGTCTCATCATACTTCCATCAGTGATCAAACTTACTCTTTTTAATTTGCATATTAGGATTCCCATATCATAAATCTTCACCATTCCATTAGGTCATGGATTCATTGATGATAGTGTTCTTTCATCAGTTTTCCCTCATGTGAAACTTGCTGATTCCCCTCTCTATGTTCTTCAGTCATGATTCACTTTACTCTGCAATTAATTTTATTAGGTCATAGGGTAGTCTCATTAGGTTCTAGGGTCTCACCATGGTCGAATTAATGAGTCAAGTGTCAATAAATATCAGCAAGGTCATGGGGAGGTCAAATAAACTCAAAGGCACAGTATCTGGAAAAATCAAAGAGTTTTTCTACTAAGGTTGATGTAATTTTCACCTCAAAACATGTTTTGAGGCAAAAGCATGGCACTTTTCTTTCATTATTATTTATTATGTAATTCTATGTCTTCATATGTAATAAGTTGAACTTCAGAAGCTGCTATCTCCACAGAGCCACCACCCTACCTTTCAGAGGTGTTTTCCGCAACAATTTTAGTGTAAAACCATATTCTAAGTATGTCCATCAGAAAGAGATTCCCAACAATATATTATACTCTCAAAACTGACTCCTTGATTGAAAAATATGCCTAAGTCAACAACAGTCCCCAATAGCCTAACCTTACCCCTTTTCTCATTTGTCCCTTAGACTTTATTCATATAATTTTAATTTTTTCATTATAAAACCCTTTCCCTCCGACTCTATCACACCCCTTTTCCCCTGATCCAATCGCACCATTAAAATCACATACTTCTGATCGACCCTTCCCCGATCACAAATCTCCGATGTGATTGACCCCACCCGATCACATCTGGGCCGTTGATCTGCTCAACGATCCGACGGCCCACATCCAATTGCAATCGCTTGATCGCATCACAACTTCGCAGTGCTCCCAAATTTTTTCCTACTCCACTCCCCCGCCGATTTGGGATTTGTGATTACCCCCCGATCCCACCATAAAACCTTCCTCCCCTTTCCAAACAAAAGCAGCTTTACCTATGTAAAAAATCGATTATTCAAATATTATAAACTTAAAGTATTTCTTAAGTTATTCCATCGCAATCAGCATTTTCCATGATACATTCCTCCGTGCTCTTTCCTGCCGATGCAATGAATCGCATATCGCAATTGGCAGTTCCTATAAGTACTTTTCCTCCGCTCCCCTTCTCGATTGTGATTATGATTCCTCCCTTGGGTCCAACCTTAAATCCCTTCTACCTTTTCAATGAAAAATGGTTTTCCCTTTGTAAAATGCGGAAAAATCATTTTTATTTGTTTTAAAGGGATTTTTCATTTACACCCCAGACATTGCTTTCCCTCGCTTATCCCCGCATCTCTATTGTATTACTCCATCGCACCCGCTTCCATCGCATCGCAAGTTATCAATACGATGCGCCCATTCCTCTTCCACTGCGATTTCCGATTTGCGATTGCGATTTTCCCATCAGACTCCCCCTATACACTATCACATCGCAGTTTCCAATCACATTGTCCCAATACACCTTCCCCCCTTTCCGATTGCGATTTGCGATCGCAACTCGGGCCCACCATCGTTTCCTTTGGTCTTTTTCACACAAAAATGGACTTTTCTTCATTAAATGGAAAAATTTCAGTTTTATTGGTTCCAAAGGGAATTTCTCAGCATAAAAGGGATTTTAAACAAAATAAATTAAATAGTCAAGGCCGAGAGCTAAATATAAACACAGAGATCATTACAACATGACAGTAATGATAAAATGGAGAAATGGTTCCAAATTTGTCTTTCTTCTCCTCTGTTTGAGCAACTGCAAATTCTCCAGATGGTCAAAAAGTATTGTTTCTCCTTCTTTTCAGGAGCAGATTGTTGGTCTTTTCCTATATTCAGATTTTGGTTTCTGAGCTGGTGAAACAGCTCCTTCTTCATTGGACCTACTCCCCTCAATTTCTGTATATTTAATGTAACTTTTGAGTCATTTTTTGGAGGGGAAAAAGGTGTGAAATAACTGGGAGATCATTGAGGACACTCTACGCTCCATTTCTAACAGTTTGGCAGAGAATTAATAAAGATATGCAGCTCTGATTTGTGGGATCCTTGTGGTATGGATTCTAGCACTGTTCTTTCCTTTGTGATCATTTGTTAACTTTTATGTGTTCCATTTGTCCATTCATATTTTTGGTTGAATGTTTTCAAGATAGAAAGGTAAAATCCATTGTATAATGCTCTTCCCTGGGAAATAATTCAATACTTGATGTTTTCTATTGTTTGAAAAGGATCCATCTCCTATACCTTTTTCAGCTCCTCACCAGTCTTAATCATCTCATCATTATTTAAACCAAGTTGTTAAAATCACTGCCTACCTTGCCCCATGAAATACCCTGTATCTTTGATTTAATTCCCCAGATTCAAACTGTCCCATCTGCTCCATACAACCCTGAAAATTTATAAAAACATTTCCAATTATTATACCTAGCCTAAAATGATTTTTCTTGTTATACTTTTTTTGAATATCTTTCATGGAGAGAGCCCTCTCCTGACCTTGTAGGGATAGCTACAAGGTTGAGCGTGGATTAAGGTTACCTTGATTTGCCTTCTTTTAGCCTAAGGTTCAAATTAGGTGCTAACACCCGCATCGATCATTTTATCAAGCTCTTCCTTGAATTTTTTCTTATACCTGGGCTTCAACCTATAGGGTAACTGTTTTACTAGCTGGGTACCCGGTTTGAGAGTGATATGCATGAGTCCTAAGTCCCCTGTGATTCCCTTTAGTTTTTAAAATTTTGTTGGGAATAATTATTGGTACTCAGTGAGTAACTCGGCCACTTTGCTTATTGTATTTTCATCCCAATAGTCTCCAATCCTAGCCAACTTAGGATTTTCTTCTGTCCCAATATTAACTTCGCATGTTTGAGGGGCTTAGTGACATCTACCTCTTGCAGCGGGGGTCCTGCAATGGGGCGCTCTCCTTGCGTCTCCGGGATAGAGACAGACCATGGGTCTTCTTTTCTTTCTTCCCTTGCCAAGCTGCAATAATTGACAATATCCCTCATCTGCGATTTGCATGTTGGTGCCCCGAATGCTTCAGTGGAGATAGGTTCTTTAAACAAAATTGTATCTATGCCCTGCAGAGCTTCATCAAGTGCTTCTGACCCCCCTATGGGTCCAAATGTCACTACGAATTCATCTCTTAGAATTTTCGACTGGCAGGTGTGTTGATGTAGCTCTGCATCTAGGTACCATGCAGTCGGGATTGGACCTAATGTGTGAATGAACAAGTGAACACACTCTTCCATAGCTCGATCACCCCATGCCCCGATCCAGGCCAGCAAGTGGTTACGCGAGTCTGCTGGGCCAAGGAACATCTCGACCTACACATTCACTATAGGTTCAAATCGGAGGAGAATCATGTCCTGACAGCCCTCCCAGTCCTAGAATGCCCTTTCATTCGTCTCCCACCATATTGCAGGAGTTGCACGCATTGCTAGATTAAGGGCTCATATCCTCCGTTCTATGGGAACCTTGGCTTCGAATGTGCACAAAAATTCCCTAATGATACCAGAACCATTAAAGCAGGATAGGTATCTTACCTCCAAGGAAATGTAGCGGAATTCCCTGGTGACTTGAAGACATCGTAGTGTTGAGACATCATGCAACTAGTTTTTCCAATTCTCCATCTCCCCGTCAGAGTCAGAGAAGCATTCACTGTCCTTTTCCCAGCAGAGTACGCCTTCCTCCATGGGGTTAATCCAATCCTCATACCGCACAGTCAACATGTAAATGTGATCCACCTATTCTTCATCATGCACCGGCTCTGTATATCGTTCACCTTCTATAGGATCTAATGGTACTATCACCCTTGTGTCGTTATTCTCAAACACCATTCTTATTTTCTTTAGGTCCGCATCTTCTACAATTTCTATTGCTTCAAAATCAGTGCCAACCTTTACTCCTGCGATGTCCACTGTAAATTTAGGAAACCTTCCCAGTGGAATGATTTTCTACTGATTTTCCATGCACAACTAAATAGTGGACCATTCCAACATAGGTTCTCCCATTTTTTGCCAATTATGCTTAGGTAACATGTTCGCATCTGACCCTAGGTCCAAAATAACCTGCCTCATTTCGTAGTCACCGATCTGCGCATACAACCACATTTCTCTTCTGGTGCGTTACTTATACCTGTATAGTGTGTGCACATCCTTGAATTTTGGGGTTAGATTGGGTCATGTTACGCAGCTATCTGTTAATTCCTGAAGGTTTTCCACAGCCTTTGGGTTGTGCAGCAGTTTCATACATGTCTACAAAAAGGGCTCAACCTCCGCATTTTCCTTGAGGTTCGTAGGTGGCTGAGCGATACTTGCTTCTATCTCAGGAAAGTCTTTGCAAGCTGTGATAAATGTTTCTTTTCCCTTTTTTAGGTCCAGGCCTTCTTGTTTGATAGCAGTTTGACGGATCAGAAGTTCCATCCCAGCCTCCTCATGTCCCCTGGTGGCCATCTCGCTGCGCCTCACCACATTCACACTCGAATCCTTGCTTCGCAGCTCAGCCTTAACTCTCTGCACATTCTGCATAGGTGTCGACTGCTTTTCCTACATCTTTTCTATCAAGATCGGACAATCTTCAATTGCATTGTCTAGCTATTCGAAATATCGGCAGGATTGCGTAGTGGGGTTCGGGCAGTCCCTTGCAAAGTTTCCTTCTTCTCCATAGTTATAGCATATTATTTGACCTCATCCCCGTCTTGCACTTCCACTGCGTCCTCCTCCCCTACCCCTTGATGGGCAGCTGCCTATACCTATGGGGGTCCTTGGTGACGTAGGGTCTGATTGTACCCTGTATAAGTTTCCTTAATCAATCATCAAATCATATGTCTGATAGTTCTGTTCCTCATGTCCCATCGATCTGCAAAACCTACACCACTGTTTTTTTACCTCTCGAATGTATGCAACAAGGTGGGGAGAGTGGTTAGTATCGTGCAGTCCTGCGACGCGACAATCATCTCACTAGAGCATTAACCCACTAGGTCCTGCAACTTCCCTAGGGCACAATGCGCTCGGTCCCCTACCTACACATAATCAACTAATAGAGGGCAGTTATCCTTGGTGTGGTTATTCACCCAGCATCGTATGCACCATCTTTCGGGGTTGGCTTCTGCTCCTCGTTCCTTTCACAGGTTCTGGAACTCTACACGCATCGCTTCCAGATGTCCCTGGATCTCTTAGATGCCTAGCTGAGTCTCGTCCTGAGGTGCATATTCTAACTTCATGGCACCTTCCAAGGCCTTCTCCCGCGCCTCAAAATTTTGGTGCCACATAGGTATACGCAGGTGAGGCAGCAACATAGCAATAAACCATTCCTTGTGTTTTCTATCATCATATTGGAATCCCCCTTCTCTGATCACCTTATTTAGTCGTTGATCAGCCTTCCACACAGATTTAAAAGGTCCTTGCTTGAAATTATTTAGATAAACCATGATTTGGGAGTAGGACTTAAGTTTCTTGAACTGCTACTTCAAGGCATTCTTAATTTCTTCAATGGTTGCATTTGCGTTTTGGCCAATGTATCCCATGTACCAGTCCAAAGCTCTTCCTTCAAAGGCAAGGGATGGATATGCCCTTTTCACCGTATCACTAGTCATGTTTTTCACAGTCCATACCGATCCTGCGATAAACCATAACTGATCCATATGTTCATCCCCCACACCCTTAAATGTTAGCAATTTCATGTGCGCAACCATGTCGTCTTCCGGTGGCAGAGGGGTCGGGGAGCTCTTACCTCTAGGATGATTTGAAAGTGGTGTGGCTGGAGAACTCTGCGAAGCTGCTTCCCTTACTGGATTGTAGACCAATCGATCTCCTTCTAGGTTGGCCCTATAGTACTTTCCAGTCTGCATTGTGCTCCCATCTAGATCAAAGGTCATTTACTCGGTATGGCTACATTGAATACTCTTTTTGCATAATAATATCTTGATCAATAATGGAAAAGTCTTCAGGAAATTACCTTGAAACCCCATGAAGAATATTCGCTCTACTTCAGAGTAGGAGACAAACTAATCGCTGGAAAATTCTTGAACTTGTTGTGCAAACCATTCATCAGTTTTCTTCCTCTCCAGCTTCTAGTATGGCCTTGGCATTACCTAATCCCTCTCTCAAAATGCTTCAGGTCCCGGAAATGGAACCATTTGTTGGCTCGGGGGGTCCTGACCCAGGTTCAGATGTTCAATGTTTGCCAACAAACCTCTATACTATTGGCCCTTCTGGTAGTTACCTACTTGCGCAGGCCAAAGTCTCACCTGAAGTATTATGGGTGGGTGTTGGAACCAGGTTTCTGCACCCTGGGAGAGGGTAGGTAAGTCAAGCAGTGATGTGTTCACCCTGATTGTGACCCGATCTAGTATCACCGATCCTAGATTCCCTTCACATCCACGTGCGTAACCGCAATATTACTCATACAAATCAACATATCAAGAATTGATATAAAAATACACAGCTAATTCAGATATTCTTGTATGAAGCAAGTAGAAAAAACCCAGATCACAGCATAAATAAGTACACAAGTATGTTCGCAACTTAAAACAATAAAACAACAACATATACTAAGTAATCAAGACGTCACATATTCATATCACATCGTTTCTAGTGGATTCAGATAGGCAACAATACTTCCGCATTCATTAATATTTCAGATCTACGTACAAAACCCCAAAAACCCAACCTCCGCACACAACAACAGGGTTCGCACACAACAAGATAGCGGCCCTCCACGCACACAACAACAGGAGTCCTTACCAGAAAACCCTGACCAGATCTATCGATTTGCACTTAGCAGCAATATCTTATCATCCTTAGCTTGTACTAAAACTCAAAAAGGTTTAACTAATTATACTATTCTATCCTATGCATCCAATGGTATGAAAATCGTGGTTTGCGGACTCTTGGTCTACCCTTGACCCAATTACAATTCTTTAGGGGCTTTGACCCACCCTAAAACGACTACGCTATACTAAATATAATCAGAAATATAGAACATGGACCATTTTCACAGCTTTGTAGGAGACCTTGTTCCAACAGGTGGAATTATGCATCAAGCACATGTTATCCTCCTAAATCTTGTTAAAAAATAAAGAGGTATTGGTCAAAAATGATTGGGGAAAATTGGAAATGGATAAAACACTTTATGGTAGCAAGTTGCTCTTGAACATGGCACTTATTCACTTCATCTCCATGATTTTTGGGTTGGGTAATTTGCTTGACGGTCTATCATACCTATGGTCTATCATACCATCCATCACTTCGATTTTGTGTCAAATTTTTCCAATTCATTTAGTGTCTTTGATATGTTCAAGAGAAGTCACTCAGTTATTCCTGATCTTCTAAATTAATCATAAAAATTCATTTCATGACCTTCATCCATGATATTGCTTCATTAGTCACATTCCATGTCCAAAATCATTAACTCTTGTTTCGTGTCGTTGATGGGGAAAGAATCAGTGCCCTCCTGTGATGAGTCACTTCCTGTCAACATCAACTCATTATCTAGGAAGTTGACTTAGAAACAACCTTTCAGTACCTTGGAGTGTAATATTACCAATTAGTACTAAGCAAATGGGAATATTGAATTTTGTTTTATTTTTCGGTTTCAAGAATAAAAATGTAAAGGAGGATCATAAAACTCCTAAACAGTAGATAAATCAACGCCAAATGTGAAAAAGGCTAAATCTTGGCTATGTAAGAAAGCACCCTTAGGTGTGAAAGGGGCTGGTTGTTTTGACTGGGTCAACCATGACAAAAACTACGGTGTTGTCTTGGAGGAGTTGCCATCAATGAGGCACAACACAGTTTTAGATGGAGATGGATTTTGTGAAAGAAGCTATTTCATTGAAGGTGGTTTAGGGTTTAAAATATATTAACTTATAAAATGAAGATGATGGAAGCATGAAAAGGTTGTTGAATGATATCAGATTTATGAAGTATTGTCTGTTTAGACATACAAGCTTTCTTTGGTTGTTTAGCCTATATTGCAAATGTTGTTTAGCATTGGGTGTTCCTGATCGGGAATCCCACCTCTTCCCATTGAGTAGCTCTTGGGAGAGTTTGTATTGCATAGTCTAATATTTGGCTTAAGGCCAATCTTCTTCTTCCAAATACAATGCAGATCCTCTTGAGGGTTCAGTTCTCTTTGAAAGCTGCAACAAGTGGAGGCTAGATCTACACAGATCTAGGCCATTTCAGTGCTCCTTTTTAGTCGAAAATTTTTCTATTCCATTGATAAGAGAGTATTGAACATCTTCACCACCATTTTCAGATCTTGGCATGTGGTCAAACTTATTCTAAACCCTACAATGCAGTATTTCTTCCAGAAATGCGTTGTTCCTGTAGGTGATGTTGCAGAATGTTATGGCATACCATATATAGAGTTGGTTTTCATTTGTTGGGGATCTACCCTTCACTATTGAAGATCCATTGGAGGAGGTTTATACATTGTTCATTTCAGATCTGATATGCATGTTTCTGAATACTTCTTAATATCTAAATATTTCTGCAGTTCTGTAACTTAGATCTCAGATCTATTCCATGTGCATGGTGTTTTCCTAGAAACGCCAAGGGGGATTGAAAGAGGAGCCTCCATAGTGTATGGATTTGTTATAGATTTGACATTTCATGCACTTATATTCTCTATATATAAAGTGTAATCTTCAGCTATTGTATGCTCAATAAAATAACGTTGTCCAAGCTTTTTTAGTCCATATATGTGATTGCAACACCTCTTTTTGAGGATTTTCCTCCATTGGAGACTTCTATTTCCTATTGTACATCTTATGGGCCTCATTGTACATCTGATTTAGTGTTATAAATGTTAAAGAAGGGTCTCCATATTGGCCTCCTGCTATAATATAGATGATCTGCGTTATTTTTCCTGCATAACTTTTACATATTGTTGTAGTCCCTATTTTGGAATATTACAGTGTTATAAGAGCATCATCTTGTCACATCTTGTGCATTCTAAGAAGCCAATATGTCTTCTGAAGAAGAATAACCTCTTACTAACAGAGAGAAGAGGTATCTAAAGAGAAGACAAAAGAAATTTTATTACACCAATGACAATGAAGACAAGGGTAAAGCCCTTGTATTTGGAAGTGAAGAAGAAAAGTACTTTCCAAAGATCCTTCTTAGAGCCATGCAATATCTTGCTAGAGAGATCAAAGAGATGAGATTGGATAGAATCAAAGAATCTCCTAAGATATTTCATCTTGGAGAAAGCTCTCGCATGTCTCACCACTGGAATGATCAACCAGTGCTTTAGCCACAATTCTCCCAGTGCTCTACCATGCCTACCTTTTTGGCTATGGGAAATGAAGGGTTTCAAGAGAAAGCATCCCTTGAAGAATGTTTTGAAGAATATGAGTCTCAAAATCCTAGATTCAAATATCACTTGATTTTTCAAGAATTTTTCACCTCGAGGACAAAAGAATACCAAGGTTTCAACATAGATATGGTGGATTCACTCGGAATCATGATCGACATCACTCTATGAGTAGATTATTTTTACCCAATTTTGATGGTTCATCCAAGTGTTCTACCAAAGCATGGGTAAAAAAACGTGACATCTAATTTTAGTTGAACAAGGTTCCAGAGATGGAGGCTATCAAGATTGCAGTGCTGCACTTTCAAGGTGAAGCACATGACTGGTTGTTCCATGGCTTGTCTACATTGGGTCATGCAAATGTGAC
Organism: Pinus albicaulis; assembly: GCA_034641835.2. Classification (NCBI taxonomy): domain Eukaryota; kingdom Viridiplantae; phylum Streptophyta; class Pinopsida; order Pinales; family Pinaceae; genus Pinus; species Pinus albicaulis. Next base: position 190,944,586 of record CM076584.1, on the reverse strand, counting down.
TACTTATTCAGATTTCAATAGAAGGATGGTGGATAGATTTGACAGAAGAGATCTAGAGGCACCATTCATGAGCCTTGCAAAGTTAAAGTAATCAGGTAATACAGAGTCTTATATTTCTGAATTTTTGAGATTATCTATTATGGTTCCTAATTTGTCTGCAGCTAGAAGGTCATACATGTTCATTGATGGTTTAAATGAACCTCTTCATGGGTTGGTAAAATCTACCAAGCCCACTACCCTAAATGATGCTACTGAAAGGGCCAGAGACCTTCAAGATGCCTTTCCTAAAGCAAAGGAAAGCTTTCAGCATAAGCCCTCTTCTCCTTCAAAGGGAAAGGAAGAAATAGCTGTTGCTTCTAAGGAGAGCTCATACAAGAATACTCTTGATGAAGAAGTCCAGAGAGATCTAAGAAAGATGAAGCTATGCTTCACTTGCCAAGAATCATGGGCACGTGGACATAGATGTCCTGCTAGAAAAGAAAATTACATAGAGGTCTTATCAGATGTTGAGGAGGAAGAAGAAGATGAACCAAGAAGAGTTCACAGTGCTGACACTATAGGAGAAGAGCCGACATCATCAGGAGATGGGGATGGAGCATTTTTGTAATATTCCTTTTTCAGGAATTTCTGCTAAAGGGTCCTCAAGGACATTGTATAAGGAAGAAAATGTGAAAATAGGAAGAAAGGGGGCATGGATCCCCTTTTTAAAACACCAAACACTTCTCTTCCAGAATTTGAGCTCAAATAAATAATCCTAGAGGGCTTATATAGATCTCCCCAAAATGGATCTCTTAGAAAATGCTCAATGAGAGAGCTTACAGCAATACATGAACATAACCATGAACTCTTCAAATATGAATGCAACACAAAATGTAATATATTACATCCATTATATTCATTAAGATATCAGAAACAATATATAGAAATATGATGAGGAATAAACCCCTCATCCAATGAGAATCCACCTCAAATGAGTAAACAATGAGATACAAGAGATGCAGCAACTGCATAAAATGCCGGAGAGCAGTGACAGCGCTGTCTCTGGGAGTGTATCCCCTGATATAGATATGAGTACATGAAATATGACTGAAATATAGAAATAAATGCCGAAGAAAAGAAGAATGGGCTCCAATACAAGATTTCTAGCCAATCTAGGAGAGATTGCTAGAAATGCCGGAAAATGTACAAATGTGACAATCTGACTTGTCACTGCAACTAAATCAAAATATAAAATGAGGCTATTGCATATCTTAAATATTGACTCCCCCCTCTGATAATTCTCTTCAGCAGAATGCTGATCCCTCTACTCAAGAACAATCCTCCTGATGAGCCCAAATGGACCTCCTAGCATTTGCCTCTGAAAATAATGCATTTTTCATCCAAGACTGCACTGTGAGAGGTTGTGAGTGAATGGCCTGATGCAAAATATCTTAAATGAAGCCTCGGATTCTCCTCTACTTCTCCTCTAAAGAATAGGCAAGATCTCCACTAAAGACAAGCCAAGGAATGACTAAATAAGTTCCTCTGTTGCTGCCCCCATCAACACAACATTAATCTGCTGCAGAAACAACGTTGTAGCTGCAGAGATAAGCTTGGCCAAATGTTGGAATGAGGAAATGAAGCTAAAAACCTCTCCTTCCTTGAGGATGAGGTAGGGATTCCTGGCCGGGAACACCCTTGGGTGAAGAACACTACAAACCTTGCTAAACAGCCCGGGGATGCAAGTCTTTTCAGACCCTACGAAATTGATAAGCCAATGCATAATGAAAATGGGCTGCCATCTCCTCCTTATAAATCAAAGGAACTTTTCTCACCATGGGTCCCATTCACACTTGCTTCTAGCTCAAGCAAGTGAAGCCTCCACTAAAACTGCGCTGTCCAAGTAGGTGCAATGTATCTAGATAGTTTTAGTTGACTTGGTCAAAATGACTAGATCAAGCTTGATCCAATCCTGTTCACACCATGTGGTGCTCAATCAAGCTGCTTTATTATCCCTCCTTTCACACAAGGAGTGTTATTTTTTCCATCAAAAGGGGTTAAGGTGTCTCCTTACCCATTTTATTTAACAAAATAAAAATATGCTAACTATAATGTTCCATTTTAGCTTGAGGCTAAAATTGGGAACATTACAGTCCTCCCCTCCCACATGTTGCTTGTCCTCAAGAAACTGCATAGAGAGAACAAAATTTCTCCCCCTCTTCTTGTGGCCTCGTCATCAATAGACCCCACCATAGCTCATCAAGGCATGCAATAAATCAGTCCTCCATGTATCCCTCCAAGTATGTAGAACCAAAGAATACATCATGAGATAATAGAAGGTGCAAGTGGAAATCTTCTTGTTTTTCAATGGCCTCCTCAAGGTATGAGTGATGAAAAACATGGGAAGTCTTATTCCCCAATGAGTGAATCCTTCACACATGAAATCATCCATGTGAAATGAGCTATGCCAAGTAGCTCAACAAAGCAGTCCTCAACCCCAGATCTATGCAATGTGTTGGGGCTGAATGGAGAGTTTATATTTTTCCATCCAAGTAGTTTCTCCCTCAATTTATGATAAGTGTGAGGGGGTTGCTGATATTGGGCTGAAATTTCATGGCCTCTACAATTGGCCCAAGCCTCCCCACAAAATGAATCATCCATGAAGTGCCTCCTCTAATAACGCATTCTCTCCCAATAACTCCTACATGGAGACAAAAGTAGTGACATGGCAATCATGGTGTGCCCATTGTTTCTCCGGAAACATAAAACATGTATAATGGAGAGAATCATACTCCCAATGGGATGTCCCCATACCTCCAAGACTCTCCAAGTAGTGCTCCCTCTGAATGTACAACCATCAGCAACACAAGGAAGCAATATGAAATGAAAACAAATTTTCATAAGACAAATATAGAGTGGGTCACTACTATACTCAAGGGACCAGCGCAGTGAACCTCCTGCCTGCATCAAAACTAAAAACAACATGTGCTTTCCTAGCCACTTGTTTGCTGCCACAAACATCTCATAAGATGAAAATATGAAAGTACAAATGGGTGCCAAAGGTGCACACAAAGAAGTATGTGGCTTCCCCCACAAACCATCATAAAAATAACCACTCCCATTGTTGCAATGGGCCACAAGTACATCATAATAAGGAGCATAAGGAGAGGCGATCATCCTTAGCTCATCAAGCTGCTCATAGAAATTAAGGAAAGGTAAACCAAAATGTAAACATATACCTCCTTTACCATGTACTCCGGTCCTTGAGCTAAAATGGCTCATCTAAATGCTCACCCTCACCTCAAATAAGTAGGGAAATGGTTGTGCCAACCTCTCCAAAATCATCTGGGCTATGCATCTTTCCATATGCTGATGTAGATCATACTGAATGCCTTCCCAAGTGAGCTCCTCTAGCAAAGCAAAGTATGCATCCAAGTGCACAGTTAGAAGGTCCTCATATGCTGCATGCCATAATTTATCCTTAATACTAGAAGCTCTAGTCAAGAAGATCCCACCATCTGTATGGATGACCATATCATCAATCATGTACCTTTCATCTCTATCTGGGTCATCAAGAGTCATGCATGCATCTAGATCCCGGGTGTATTCTATCAAGAGCTGATTCCCCCACCACGGATCAATCCTCCTCATAGACAATGCTGGTGATTTGCAATGTGATGCTCCCCTCATGCTGCTGCCTACTACTTTGACATCCCTCATGCCAAAGTCACCCTCAAAAATGATTCCATGCCCATCATGCAACTCCTCATGCTAAAATAGTAATGGGGATCCTGAAAATCTATTCTCCCATAAGAAACTGTCATCCAAAAGGAATCTCCCAATCCTGGGCAATGTAAGCATGAGTAACCTCCATCCACTCCCATGTGTGAAAGATTCATTCCCCAAAGGAAGTATCCTCCTCATCATCAAATATGTGGAGTAGTCATCCTGAATCATGAAGATGCAATCCTCCATCCCTGAAGGAAACTTCGTCAGCGCAGTATAACTGATGAGAGTGGGTGATGATGAAAATGAGAGAGTGCCCCTCTCCTCCTTAGGTCTGTCCCAAACTCTCTGCGCTGTGTTGGACTCCTCCAAAGTCTTCACCTCCCTGGAATTGAAGAGTGGTGAAAGGTATGACAAGATTCCCCTTATCAATGCTAGATCGGGTGGCCTTCCAGGTGGAATGCCTCCATATAGTGAGACATCAAGCTCATAAGTGGACTGTATGTATAAGAGGACTGATTTTTCCCTCTCTTCACTACGACGTACAATATTTCTCCCATGTGCAAAGATTCTCTGGAATAGATAAGGGTGTATCAAACCTTGATGCTGATCCTTCTCTTCCTCCTCCATCTCACAATCGCCAATAGCTGCTACATATGACTTCGGAATTGTACCATGGTTCGCACATGTGAAAATACTTGGAATCCCTTGCATAGAAACAAGGACTCCTCTAATGGAAGCAATGGCTCCCTTCTCATCTCCATGTGGTGATGGATCTTCCTTCAACTTGACAGCGCTATTGGTTCTCTTGTTCTCATCCTCCCCATCAATAGATGAGATTACCTCATCATCAAGGAGTGACCCTAGATCTTGGTCCTCTCTTGAAGGAAGTACCTCTATGATTTCACAAATGAATGAGTGCCCTTCACAAAATAGGGATCTTGCCTTTAACAAGTCATCATGTACATTTTAATCCCTTTCAGAAATATGGAATGGAGTTGGTTTCATGGTTCTCTCCCATGCATGCAAAGTGTCTGATTTTTTGTTACAAAGAGATTCACAATGATTTTCATAAAATTCTCTCACCAACCCTTTAGTGAATCCATCATGTGATTCTACATTTTCATGACAGCATGAAATATAATTTTCAAACCATAAACCATGAGCCATACCTTTGAGTTGCAGCGCTGCTCCTCTAATGGCCTTATCTTCTTCCTCCATCCTTCCAGCTATGCAAGTGGGCAATGTACTGCACTATGGCTTTGCATGTATGGCTGAATGCTCAAAACCATCATAAGAATATATAGGGCTTGTTTCATCCACAAAACCTCTCAGAAAATCTTTTGAATTTTCCCTTTCTTTCTCCTCAAGGTCTTCAATGATACCTTCTAGGGTCTAGAAAAGAAGAAGGGAAACTTCCTCTTCCGTCATTCCACTTTTTCTGTACATCTCCTCTTCTAAATTAAGAGCTTATCCTTCTAATGGCATTTTATCTTGGGCTACACAGTTGTAAATTTCCCTTCCTAGGAATATCAAAATTCTATTCCAGAGATTGACTGCAGGGGCATTTACTGGATATGTCACCTTTGAAAAATGGATGAGATCCAGAGGCTACCTGGCCATCTGTAGAATCTATCTATAGAGTTTTAAATCTTCCTCCTTTATGGATTTAGCACTTTGGCTTGAAGCCACACGCTGAGCCAAAGATCATGCTCTGATACCACTGTAATATTCCTTTTTCAGGAATTTCTGCTAAAGGGTCCTCAAGGACGTTGTATAAGGAAGACAGTGTAAAAATAGGCAGAAAGGGGGCTTTGATCCCCTTGTTAAAACACCAAACACTTCTCTTCCAGAATTTTAGCTCAAATAAATAAGCCTAGAGAGCTTATACAGATCTCCCCAAAATGGATCTCTTAGAAAATGGTCAATGAGAGAGCTTACAACAATATATGAACATAACCATGAAATCTGCAAATATGAATGCAACAAAAAATGTAATATATTACAGCCATAATATTCATTAAGATATCAGCAACAACATATAGAAATATGATGAGGAATAAACCCCTCATTCAATGAGAATCCACCTCCAATGAGTAAACAATGAGACACAAGAGATGCAGCAACTCCATAAAATGCCGGAGAGCAGTGACAACACTATATATAGGAGTGTAGCTGCTGATATAGATATTATTACATGAAATACGACTGAAAGATATAAAGAAATGCCCAAGAAAAGAAGAATGGGCTCCAATACAATATTTCTAGCCAATCTAGCGGAGATTGCTACAAATGCCGGAAAATGTACAAATGTGACAATCTAACTTGTCACTGCAACTGAATCAAAATATAAAATGAGGCTATGGAAGATCTGAAATAGTGATGCCCTCCTCTGATAATTCTCTTCAGCAGAAGGCCGATCCCTCTACTCAATAACAATCCTCCTGATGAGCCCAAATGGCCCTCCCAGAAACTGCCTCTGAAAATAACGCAGTTTCTGCCCAAGAATGCACTGTGAGAGATGGTGAGTGAATGGACTGATGCCAAATATATGAAATTAATCCCCAGAGTCTCCTTTACTGCTCCTATAAAGAATAGTCAAGATCTCCACTAAAGACAAGCCAAGGAATGACTCAATAGGTTCCTCTGTTGCTGCCCCTAGCAACACAACGTTAATCTACTGTAGAAATAATGTTGTAGTTGCAGATATAAGCTTGGCCAAATGTTGGAATGAGAAAATGATGCTCAAACCATCTCCTTCCTTGAGGACCAGGTAGGGATTCCCGGCCGGGAACACCCTTGGGTGAAGAACACTACAAACCCTGCTAAATAGCCCGGGGATGCAATTCTTTGCAGACCCTACGAAAATGATAAGCCAATGCATAATGAAAATGGGCTTCCATATCCTCCTTATAAAACAAAGGAACCTTTCTCACCATGGGTCCCATTCACACTTGCTTCTAGCTCAAGCAAGTGAAGCCTCCACTAAAACTGTGCTGTCCAAGTAGGTGCAATGTATCTAGAGAGTTTTAGTTGATTTGGTAAAAATGAATAGATCAAGCTTGATCCAATCCTGTTCACACCATGTGGTGCTCAATCCAGATGCTTTATTATTCCTCCTTTCACACAAGGAGTGTTATTTTTTCCATCAAAAGGGGTTAAGGTGTCTCCTTACCCATTTTATTTAACAAAATAAAAATATGCTAACTATAATGTTCCATTTTAGCTTGAGGCTAAAATTGGGAACATCACAATTTTCTCCTATTGGAGGGTCTCTTGCATATTTGAGAGGAGTACCTAAGTACTTGACCTTAATAGTTCAAGGTTCGATCTTGAATCAGAGGGCCTCTATTTTGATTGATAGCGAGGAAACTCACAATTACATTGATGCCCATCTAGTGCAAAGGAGGGCAATACCCATTGATACTTTTGAGGGATTCTCTGTTTTGGTCCCACGAGATAGAAAAATGAAATCCATGCATTATGTCCCATCAGTTTCAGTCACCATGGGAACTTATACTTTGGTTGATCACTTCTTTGTGGTTGACATACCTGACACCAATGCGATTTTGGGTGTTCAATGGCTGATTACATTGGGAAAAGTCACCACTGATTGGGAGGCTTTGCAAATGGAATGGGTGGACTAGAAGAGTGGTGAAACTCAAATGATAAAATTCATGCATACATACCCTTCACATACGACTTCCACACAAATATCAAATATGGATTTGCGCAGTGGAAGAAAGGAAGTTATAGTCCCATCTATCATGCTCATGAGATTGTTGCATGGGACACTCTTATCTAGTGTAAAACTACCTGGGAAGCCACATGATTCATTTTTTGTGGGATATATCTCACAACATGATGCTCCAAATTCAGATCCAAGAGGTATGGGAGCATTGGAAGACATTGATACAATGCTAGGAGGCTTGGAGAGGCTCATGGAGGAGGGAGATCTTCTTCCCTTATCTCATTTCTGATTCTATGCTGTGTGAGAAGAAGAACGGAAGGAATGGCCTTCCAACACATACCTTTGGCATGGGAGATGTAAAGGGGGATAGCATCAAAATGACACACATTTCTATTGATACATTATCAGCGTTGTCATTATTGGGCAGATTAGATCCATATTGGAAATCCCAACTGTTGGTGGAATATTCCAAGGATCTTCACACTTGTATGATACTTGATGACCAGCTGCATGAAGAGGTATATTTATTCCAAGGAGGAGTCATCTATAATCATGGTAGGATATTCTTATCTAGAGCTTCCAATCTTAAGGATAAGTTGCTACAAGGAGCCTATGAGGAGTTATGTTTCAGCCACACATATTCAATGAAGCTCAACAACATCATTTTGAGGAGCCACTATTGGGAGGGCTTTGAAGGAGAACTATATCAACATTGTTAAAGATGCATGTACCATGTGGAGATGGAGCAGTAACATAACTCTATGGAAGAGTTAATTCAGCCCTCTCTTTCTCCTTTTGAAGGAGAGGATAGGTCTATGTACCACTCCATGCGTATAAGGAGGATTGTTGGTGAAGAACATGACCATGTAAAACATGTTTTATTTTCTGATTGTATGCATTCTTTCACCATGTTTTTTTAGGCCATGACTCCAAGGAAGAGTATTTTATCTTGTAAACTTCACGGCAACCATGGGGCCACAAAAATTTCTGAACTTGGCCACTCCCTTGGTGGACAAAGGGAGGTTTCTCATCATGATGGGTGCTTCCCTAAGGCACCAGATATATCTCACACTTTTAGCCATGGTGAGATAACATGTGCAACAACTAAGTGGTGGGGAAACCACTTACCACATCTATATTTGATGCAAGCAGGAGATGCACTGCGCTGGTTCCACATGTGGGACTATGACCCACCTCCATATGCACAAATTTATGTTTGTTTTTACCTTATTTTTCTCCCATACATTGATGATATAATTGTACTTTTTATGGGAATGTATGGAGGGAGGATGGGAGGTATGTATGTGCCCCATGGAATGGAGGTTCTCCATGTATCTTATGCTACATGTTTCAGGGAGGACATTTGGCAAGCCATGTTTGTTTCATTTGAGTTATTGTCTCCTTGTGGGATGGATTATTTACATCTCATAAGAACTTTGGAGGAAAAATTCATGGAGGGCTGGATTAGTGAACACTTAGCTTATGGAGGAAGCTTATCACATTATAGTGTCACCAATGGAGGAGGAGAAGAGTTGCAACACTCACCTTATTAGTTGCTTGAGGAGAAGGAACATTTTGGAGGGGAGGAATGTAATATTCCCAATTAGTCCTAAGCTAATGGGAATATTCAACTTTGTTTTATTTTCCTGTTTCATGACTAAAAATGTAAAGGAGGATCATAAAACTCCTAAAAAACAAACAAACTAATTCCAATGTGAAAAAGGCTAAATCTTAGCTAAGTAAGCAAGAACCCTTAGGTGTGAAAGGGGCTGGTTGTTTTGAATGGGTCAACCATGACCAAATCTACATCGTTGTCTTGGAGGAGTGGCCATCAATGAGGCACAACGAAGTTTTAGATGGATATGGATTGTGTGAAAGAAGCTATTTAATTGAAGGTGGTTTAGGTTTTACAAGCTCTTAACTTATAAAAGGAAGAGGATTACAGCTTGAAAAGGTTGTTGAATGATATCAGATTTCTGAAGTATTCTGTTTATACATACAAGCTCTCTTTGGTTGTTTAGCCTAGATTGCAAATGTTGTTTAGCATTGGGTGTTCCTGATCGGGAATCCCACCTCTTCCCATTGAGTAGCTCTTGGGAGAGTTTGTATTGCATAGTCCACTATCTGGCTTGAGGCCAAGCCTCTTCTTCCACCTACAACGTAGATCCTGTTGAGGGCATGGTTGTCTTTGAAATCTGCAGCAAGTGGAGGCTAGATCTACTTAGATCTAGGCCATTTTAGTGCTCCTTTTCACAAGAGAAGTCTTCTATTCCATTGGTAAGAGAGTATTGAACATCTTCAACACCATTTTTGGATCTTGGCATGTGGCCAAACGTATTCTAAACCCTACAACGCAATATTTCTTCTAGAATTGCGTTATTCCTATAGGTGATGTTGCAGGGTGTTATGGCATACCATCTGTAGAGCCGGTTTTCATGTGTTGGGGATCTGCCCTTCACTATTGAAGATCCATTGGAAGAGGTTTATACATTGTTCATGTTGGATCCGATCTGAATTTTTCTGAATACTTCTAAATATCTAAATATTTCTGCAGTTTTGTAACTTAGATCTCAAAGCTACTCCATGTACATGGTGCTTTGCTAGAAACCCTAAGGGGGATTGAAAGAGGAGCCTCTATAATGTATGGATCTATTATAGATTTGACATTTCATGCACTTATATGCTCTAGATATAAAGTGTAATATTCAGTTGTTATATGCTCAATAAAATAACAATGTCCAAGATTTTTCAGTCCATATATGTGATTGCAACACCTCTTTTTGAGGATTTTCTTCCATTGGAGACTTCTATTTCCTCTTGTGGATTTTACGGGCCTCATTGTACATCTGATTTTCTATTATAAATTTTAAATAAGGGTCTCCATACTGGCCTCCCACTATAATCTATATGATTTGCATTATTTTTCCTGCATAACTTTTACATATTGCTACAGTCCCTATTTTGGGATATTACATGGAGCTTTCTTACATCAATCACAGGTTTCTTGCTACGTGCAGGAGGTTAACAGGCCTTCGACCAAGAGATTTTTTATGGTGTTCTAAATCAAATAATCTATTCACACCATGCATAATGTACCGCAATAACTTGAGAGCCATTATCATCAGTGGTGGTTTCTAAAGCGTCTGTTAACTACTCACATCATTGGCTGGCAATCATACGGTTTCTTCCCATGTTCGACATAAGATCATATATTCACATGGTTATACTCATACTTTAATTGATCGAGTGAACGAGATATAAGGCCCTATATCTAATTCATCCATTCGGGCTTCGATTTCACAAGAAGTACCAATTCATCCGTACGATGGTCATTATTCATATCTTCATCCTATCATGGGTCTGTATTTGCAGACAATTTATATCTATAGATGAATTTATGATATTATGATAGTTTATGTGCTAATTATGTGATACGCCTCCCTCAGAAATTCATGTACAAGATGAATATATATTGTGATGTAATTTATTATAATTGATGCAGGTCGTTGTCTACTTCAGTCCCCTCTCATCACGTCATAAAGCAAATCATTCAACATTTCAATTTTTACTTAATGATTTAGGGGGTAGCTATTACAGGTCGATTTGGCATCATCCCAAAACACATATCAATATTCATTAGGGTCTATCATACTCTATATTGGTTGCTACATGCCCTAAACAATTCATCACATTGATGGTCTTCCTTCATGAAAGTTTCACTGCCTAGATGCCAGTTGAAGTTCCCTATCAAGCCATCAACGCACCCCTAGATAGTTGTAACTACTTTGCAAAACATGTACTCCCATGCAAGGCTACGTTGCAGAGGATCTAGGTCCACTTTGGAGTCTGTTGGTCGACTTGGAGTGAATTTTTCATTAGATTTTGTGCATCTCCCCGGCTTTTAGTGACTTCTAGAAGTTGTTCCAGCTCTCACCTCATCTCATAGCCTCGAATTTGAAGCCCATTAATTCATTAAACCTCTTATCCTCCTATTCCAATGAACAAGGAAAGTTCTTGATCCACTTTTAGGAAATTTGTTCAATGATTCATTTATTTAAAACTACCTTCATCTACGTATAAATAGAGAACTGAACATAGTGCACAAAAGAGAAAGAATTTGTGTGAAGTAGATTTATGCTGGTTGAATATCAAATCTCAAAGTTGTGTGCATGTACTATGATGCTGCTAGATTGTTTATGTTGGATGTGATGAGGATGGGACTCAAGCTAGATCAGTGATGGTGAATTGATCAATTGGTTGTACTCTTGCTTCTACTTCATGATAAAGATATTTTTTCCTTTCCTAATACACATGTCCATTATTTTATAGGTGTATTAATGAGTTTAATCAATTCAATTTGTTTAATTTGAATAGACCATATTTCCTTTATGTTGTTTTTTGTCTTTTGTTTTCCATGGCAGGTATCAATCGAGCGATTTAAGTTGGATTGAAAGTGATGAAAGCGATAAAGGGTGGGGAGGGAAAGCACAAATATTACAAGTAGGTTTCTCTCCTTTATCTATTCATGTTAAGGAAAAGATTAGATATCTTTCATTTTGCTTTTCTAGGTGAACCACCCACTTAGGGAAAGCATACTTATCCCTAGCCTTGTATTTCCGTAAAACACACCCCATAACAACAAGTATTTGTTTTGTGATAGAGTGATCCAATATTAACATAGAAGATTGTGATAAGACTCCTATTCCCATTCCAAATTCTAAGGAAGGCCCAAATGCCAAGAGTGAGGATGGGATGAGGAGGAAATAGGGATAGATCATAGGATGCACCCTATATATATTTTCAAGTGTGAATATCCCATGTTTTTTTAAATGGCGAATAGTGTGGATAGACAGAATATGGGATCCAAAAAGACCCTTGATAGCATCCATCCAAACATAGATATTCTGGACATTACCCACCAACCATTGTAGATTACTATGAAACCACATAATGACATGTTTGAAGCTTCTCCTAATGATAGAAGAGTGATAGAAGAGCAGGGAATGGTTGGCGCCCCTGCAACCACCCACTCCTCCAACTCGTGATGGGAAACATATTTTTTGAAACTAATGTTCTGCTAGAGACATCCTTATTTAAAGGCCCTCCACAAATGGGATAGAAAAAGAGCAAGGTTAAACCTCTAATAATTCATCTACACCCCATTCATCCTAATAAACTCCCATCGTACCACTAGCAATTTCTTTCGCGATCTGATCACATTTTCCCAGTATAATTCGGCTCATAGGATCAACTTTTGTATCTCCTCCTCTGCCCTGATTGGTTTCTTTCCTCTATTTTTATCCCTTTCGTTCTTCTTTTTTTTATTTTTCTTGGGTCTAGCCATCATAGTCAGGCTGTTTTCAGGGAGGGATGAAGCTTTCTCCATACTCTCATAATGTGTGGATATGTTATTTTACATTTCACTGTCTATTTTGGGATATTTGTCTTGAATGGATCCCATGCTTTCAAAAGCAGACCTCATAGTTAATTATTTTTGTATCTTGGGAGGTACTCAAAGACATAGGGTTTAGGGTTTCGATGGAAAGCACCGAACGGGTAGCTTGTGAGCTTAGAACCCAAATACGGGGTTTTGTACCCATCGTGATTTGGACCAAAACCATGATGAAGATACAACATGTGATGGATGAGGATGATAGTTCTTGATAATAAGATTCCAATGCTTCGAGAATCATCTGAATCTAAGTTATAATTACAAAGAAATAAATTTTTGATGTTGATAGGATAATCACTGGTTACCAAGTAATGTAGGCTTAGTGTAAAAGAAGTCCAATAGATGTGTCACTTCAATTAATTCGTGGAGCACCTTAAAGTATATAAATTGAGGATGATTTGATGTGTTATGAGCATTTAAGTTATTAGAAATACACACCAAGAGACCTCTGAAATTTTAGTGGAGCCTCAGCCATAGCAAGGGAGCTAAAAAGACAATGTGGAGGAGCCTAGAAGACAACATGGAAATTTTAGGGTGTCGTAGGTGACAACGTGTCATGTTTTAAGGGTTTTTTTTATGCATATTGTAGGTCAGAGAGGTTGTTGTTTTGAAGGAAAATTGTGGTAGATTTGGAGGGGACTGATGTTGTAGTCCATTGGTCACAAGCCATAGCCAGTAGTTAGCAGCCTTTAGGAGTTGCATTCAGGGTCGATCGTAGCCATACAAGGAAGCGTATGCTCCGAGGACCTTCTTCAGGGTCAACCGCAATACTAGAAGGGTTGTCGTTCTTAATTTATGTGGAGGTTAAGGGTTGTAGATGATTCCCTTACCAGTGGTGAAATAGTACAATAGTAAAATGTGGTGACAATAGTGATTTTTTGATGAGTATTGGGTCAAGTTGTGACCATATTGAATCATATTATTGAGTAGCCTGTTGATTCCAAGTACATGAAATTTCATGGTTGTGAAGTGTCATATTAGTAGACGATTTAGAATTTATTGGATTGGGTTGCATAGGTATGTTGGAGGGCAACGTGTTGGCTACCCAAAGTAGCCCTAGACAAGCTATCTTGAAGGATGAATAGAAGCTCAAGTTTGGGTGAAGATAGGTTCCAAGTGCAACACTTTGATGGATGAAAGTTTTTTCTAGCCTTGCAGTTTAGAGCTTGGGATTAGACCTACATAGGGATTAGATTGGATAGCCCATGTACACTTTACATAAGGATGTGAAAAAATGTTAGGTGGAAGCGCTCCTGGAGTCTCAATGTGTAGTGGCCTTGATAGACTAAGGAACTACTAGTGATATGTATGAGTGCGATGGACCGAAAAGAGAGGATATGACAAAGAAGCTGTAGTGATGTTTGTCATTGTATATTGTATACCATATAATATTGTATTATTTAAATTTGGTTTATTATAACAAAGATAGGTGGTTTTACAAATTGTACATTTTTTTTTGAAATTGTGTATAGTTTTCATATGTGATTTACTACTTTATGTTTCCACTGTGAAAAGTAGTTTAGTGGTTTAAATTCTTGGTTTTGTAGCATTAGTGATTTAGGACTCTAACATAGACCCATGGTTGTAGAAATTCAACATGGAATCAGAGTGTTCTTGAGCTACTTTGGAAGTCAGTAAATCCAAGTTGTACAACCAAGTAGAACATGAGAGGTAGTTTTCCACATTGTGAGTGAAGGAGTCCCTACAATGTCGAAGTTGCAGTTAGCTCTTCAGTATGAGGACAACTTGGAAGGGTTGTCCAACTATACTCCTTGGAAGGAAAATATTAAGTTGGTCTTGCAATTCAACAAGACCTGATATTTTGCTGACAAAGAGATCAAGAAGTGAACCGATGTTAAGGAGATGGAAATATGGGAAGATTTGGATACTAAAGTGAGGTTGATCATCCTTGATGGTGTGAAGTATTCCTTGATACCCCATTTTTCCAGGAAGAACAATCCGCATGAGATGTGGATGGATCTTATGAATTTGTTCTAGAATAAGAATGAGAATCAGGTACTAGTATTGGAGGATAAGTTGAATTCCACCAAGATGATAAAGGGTGAAGGAACGACTTTGTATCTGATGAGGTTGTATTAGGCTTAAGATGAGCTTGTTTTCATCGGTGTCAAAGTTTTGGATGCATATATGGTAATGGTTGACTTAAAAGGGTTAACCAAGGAATGGAAGCCCTTCATCAAAGGGGTCATTGCAAGGGATAAGATGTCGTACCAAAATAGACTATGGGATGACTTCATTTAGGAAGAGTTGTGAGACAAGGATATTCATCCATCCTATAAGGCAGATGAAGACATGGTACTTGCAACATGAGTGAAGAGTAGGTATACAAATGATTTGAGTAAAATAAAGTGTTTCAATTGTAGTGAGATGGGTCATTATTCATCTAGATGTTCTTTGTAGACGTGAGATGACGAGAAAGGTAAGAGGAGAAGAAAGCAGATCGTCACTTCAGCAGAGATAGATGATCTCTTGACAAGATTGGAAGAGGAGGATTTCTCTATGATTTCTCATTTCTCGCAAGGTACTATTCGACAGGATGGATAATACATTGAAAGTTGTGCGATGAAGCATATGACAAGGCCACAAGAGGTTTTTGAGACACTAGATGAATGCGACTCGAAGTTGCACATGGTGTTCGGTGACAAGAGTCATTTGCAGATTCGAGGATCTAGAGTTGTGCCATTCAGGATGGAGACAATACGTATGAGGTTGGTCGAAGATGTACAATTAGTACCAGGACTCAGATATAGTATGATCTATGTCTCGATACTGGAGAGGAAGGGGTTTGAGGTCTTGTTCCAGGATGGGCAGGAAAGACTCAAGACTAGAGGCTCTAAGTCGAATGGGATTGTTCTTGGATTCAGGGAGAATGTTCTCTACATGCTGACAGGAAAGTGTGACGATTATGGAAAGAAGAAGAGGCAGGTGTAGGCTTTAGAGGAGCAGGTACAGGTTCCTAAGAAGAAAGTACACTTTTTTGAGAAGGTCTATGTTCCAGCGGCTCAGAGGGAGTCCAGTTCTAGAGGGAGTTTTTAGGTTGAGAGGGAGATGCTCCAACTTAATAATATTGTATGGTCAGTGGGGAGAAATAATGATTCCACATATAGGAATACAGAATTATGGAAGGAATAGAAAATGTTATAGGAGAAGAAGAAGGAAGAGGCTTCAAGTGACATAAACACTTTCGAGAAGGGCATAGCTCACCATACAGGGATTAGTGCGATTGTGAGCACCAGGACTTGGGCCTGTGTTGCAAGCAATGATGACGAAGATGAAGTACTTCGTATTCATGTAGGTGCCTCCTTCGCTAAGAGGGCACGTTGATTCAGAGCTAAAATACTGTGTGTAGGAGCCTTAATGATGACAACGTGGAAATTTTAGGGTGTTGTAGGTGACAACGTGGCATGTTTTAGGGTTTTTTGGGCATGTTTTAAGGGTTTTTTTTATGTAGATTGAAGGAAGAGAGGTTCACAAGTTTGAGGAGTGTGAGACTATTTTTTTGAGTGTAGATTGTGGCACATTTGGAGGGCACCGAAGCTTTAGTCCATTGTTGAGCTAAGTTCCAACCCATAGCCAATAGTTGGAGTCATTTAGAAGATAATTTCAAGGTAGATAGCAGCCATACAAGGTAGCGTATGCTTGGAGGACCTTCTCTAGGGTGAGCCACAGTCCTAGAGGGGATGTCTTGCTGAGGTTGTGAGGAGGTTAAGGATTGTAGATGATGCCCTAACCAGTTGTGCAACATTACAATAGTGTAGTGTGGTGACAGTACTGAATTTGTGATGTGTATTGGGTTAATTTGTGATCAGATTGGATTAGATTATTCAACAATCTATTGATGCCAAGTAGATGAACTTACATGGTCGTGAAGTATCATCTTAATAGCCGATTGGGCAGTGATTGGATTGGTTTCCATAGGTATTTTCTACAGTAGTATCATGGCTACCCAAAGTAGCCCTAGACGAGATATCCTAAATAATGAAGAGAAGCTAAAGGATTGGTGAATATAAGTGTTGAATTGCAACACTTTGATGGACAATTTTTTTTTCTAATATGGATGTTTGGAGCTCGAGATTAGTCCTACCTAGAGAGAAGATTAGATCAGTGAATTTACACTCTACAGAAGGGCATACAATGGTGTTAGGCGGAAGCTCTCCTCGAGTCTCGATGTGTAGTGATCGTGATGGACTAAGGCGCTGCTGGTGAGCAGTACGAGTGCAACATACTGGTAGGAGAGGATATGACAAATAAGCTGCAATTTTTTTTGTCATTGTATCTTGTATACCATAGACTATTGTACTATTTAGATTTGGTTTAATATAAATAATATTGGTGGTTGTACATGTTGTACAATTTTGTTTAAAAATGTGGATATTGTGCATGTATGATTTACTGCTTTATGCTTCCATTATAAAAATTAGTTTAGTGGTAAATATTCTTGTTTTGGTAATTTCAATGGTTTAAGAATCTAACCTAGATACAAGGTCGTAGAGATTCAAGAATTGTGCGGTATTTTCCCCAGCAATAATGACCCATATTTTGCTTTGCTTCCACCAAAACATTGATTAATTTATCCACATGGAGGTCCAATTCATCTATAGGTTATTGGCTCTCCATTTTTCCATGTAGCTCAAACTCCAAATAGTGAACTTGACCGATAGTGGAATCCAAGGAAATTTGTGGCTCAAACTTTCCACAGTCAAGTTTCCCCTCCTCTTCAACCACAAACCCTTGAAACCTTAATATTGCATTGATCGCACACAGAGATGATGGGATACTTCCCCGAATTTGAATAAAATTCTTTGTATATGCTAAGGATATACTGCAAGCCAAGCAGTCATGGAGTGTAACTTTAACTGGTTCTAAGAAAAAGGGATGGGATTTTTTGGGTGCTTTCTCTTGAATCTGCACAAAAACATCTGATCCTAAGGGGACTTGGTCGTGGGGGTTATTTCTCTTGAATTTGCACCAAAACATTATGCGTCTTATATTTTGGGGTTTGTAGGCATAGTATGATGAACCAAAACATATACTCCCCTAGTTTTCTTGCCATACCCTATTAAATTTAAGTGGGAAAATGAAATTCCATTAAAATTATATTCCAAATGAAGGAACAAAACCTTTACCATCATAATGTAAAATAAATATTTTTTGAATATAATAAATATCTTAATTTTTTTAAGTTATTAAAAGTTATAAATGTTTTGATGTTTTTAAAAAATAAAGGTAATTGAATCTGAAAGCTATTTTGTTTTGTCAATCTTTTTATTTCTTTTATTGTATACGACCAATCTAGATCCATTTTAACTTCATACCAACATGGATCAAATTTATTTTCACTCTAAAAGAGATATTTTCACCTTAATAAAGATTTTATTCCTTCGTCTCGATGCTTGGTAGATCGAAAGTTAAGATGGATCTAGATCATTTTAATTATTAATAATAGTTATAATTATAATATGTTTTTCTTTTTTTTTACAGAGTCAAAAATTTAAAGAGGACATCACAACATATCTACCATGGGGCAAGAATTCAATAATTATGGATAAGGCCTATAGGGCCATGGAAAAAATGCAGGCGAAGAAAGAAATGTGGAGTTTCTAACTAGAGAGAGGCATAGTTTTGACAAAGCGTGAACGGGCTGTAGACAATGTCACACTCTGATAGCCTTGTCAAAATGAAAAATTATATTAAAAGATAACCATGATATTTTTATTCACATGATGTATATTTTTGAGGTCCATATATCGTCATCGTGATAAACCCTTTGAAGACACAAAACTACTATTCGACCCACATGAGATGTTTTTCAGATGATATTTTGTTTTCTTACTATTAGATCCACGTGAAGGAGGAGGAGTTGGTAGATTATGCATTGGAGGAGGGTGTTTTCAACAAATTTTAGCTAGTCACAAAGATTTTATCTATTCACATTTGGAAGATAGATCGAAATGTCACCATGCCTTGGATTTCAGTCCTACCAGGTCTTTAGAGAGAAAAGTTAATAATTCAAAAGGGAATTCATATAGCAATTTAGAGGCCATAACCCCTGATCCAATTGCACACTCTTCGGGTCCTCTAGTTTCAGCCAACCTAGAACTTGAGGACATTTGTGAGGCGCTGAAAATATCTCCTTAGGGTTCTATAGCTTTAATTTTGGTTTCCCTTTCATCCTTATAGAGGTCAGAGAAACACATGCAATGTGGTATGAATTTTTTATGGCTTTCATAAGTTACGACTTTCTCCGATTTGTTTTTTTCCTTTTCCTTCATCTCAAGTGCCATTGACCTCACCATCCTTGGATGAACTCGTTAAAGAGAGTTTGGCCTCGACAGTGAATGAAGGTCAAACTGATGTTAATAATATTTGAATCCATCTGCAGTATTTAAATTTAGAGACAAAATGATATTCATAATTTTATCATTGTATATGGATTTAGAGCCCTTGTTTGTCTCTAAAATTTAAAACTGAGATTGATTTAGAGATCCTTTTAGTGAAATGAAATGCTTTAGTATCAATGTTGCATTTTTCCATTTCTAGAGTGACACAATGAAAAATTATTAACATAAATGAATAATTCACATACTTGTTTTACTTATTATTGGTTCATATTATTATTTTTGTACTATAGTAGTCATTTACATTAATCATTATTAAATTTGTCACTTATTATCTAGTCATTTATTTTATTCATGGACTAAATTAGGCATTTCAGTTAGCCTTTTTTAGTTCAGTCACTTATTACCTAGTCGTATATTTTATCCTGAGACTAAATTAGTCATTTAATTTAGTCATTTTTAGTTTGGTCACTTGAAATTTCTTAAATTTAGTAATAATTCACTTGAAATTATTGCGGTGATTGACTTTTGGAGTCATCTAGTCACTAATTTCAACATTTTATACTTCTCTAGAAATTGTTGCAACAAAACATTGTTCATGGGCCCCCTTCTCCTTTCATGAACCTTTGCCTTATTTCATCACATATCCCTAAGGTGTTATCCCCAGAGCTTACGAAAGTTTTCCTTTTCATCCTCCTAGGGGACCACCTTCCTGGATGAAATTTGCATTCACTGTGGCATGTGTGGGTCCCTTGTCATTTATGTGGGATGCATTAAAACTCACCTTTTGTGATTTTATTTTCATATCCTCTCCACATAATCCCTCTTGAACCTAACCTTGAATATTCATATCGAACACTTTATGTAAACAACGATAGAGTATCGCTGTGATAGCTCATCACCATGCATTAATCAATGGGCTCCTATCATGTTTCTATTCTAGTTCTTTATTGGGCACTTTTATGCCTCACTTCCACATAATCCTAGTTATCCTTTCCTAGAACTCTTAATATGCATATTTTTTTATCCTTCCATGATCTTGTTCATAACATGACTCTACTCATTCATGTGATATCTCCATACCCTTACATCCCTTTTCATTGGATGCCATCCATCTTTCCCTTTCCACGTGTGCTCTCTTTGTCCATCCCAACTATTCCTTTAGTGCACATCCTTTATTATTTATGGGTTTGAGCTCCTAGGCTGATGCGAGCATCCATCATGCCTGCTAAGGATGTTCAATCTAATACAATTTTCAAGACCTATTTCCTCAAGAAACTATGACAATAATGTGAAAATTTGGTAGGCATGCTATGAATATGCACATGTAATTTGGATTAATGGAAATTTATATTTTATATGGGAATTCTCTTGTATTTCCATTTTGTTTAAATTTCTCCACATCAATTCTTATCATGCAAAGGTCCAATTCCTCTTCATATTTATATGATTTGATGCATAAGTCAGGATTTTTTATTGATACCATTGGATCGTTGAAAGCTTAGTAGATGATATAAAATATAAATAAACAAAGGGAATAATCCAACTACAATATGAAAAAAAGAACATTTTCATTTTTACTTCTGATGATTCCTTGGACATCAACTACTATTTCCTACCTTAATAATTTTTCTAATTTAAATTCAATAAATTGATGACTTTGGGCACATGAAAACTTCATTGAGATGCAATTTATTCATACTTTTAATCTCAATTAAAAGAAGTTACTTATTTTTTATAAAATCAATATATTTCAGGTAAATCTTAGCGAAATTATTCAAGTAAGTCTCATATGTTCATTTTCATATGTTATCATTTTATTTTTGTGTTTTGTTTCAACCTTCTTTTAGTGTTTTCTAATCTAAAACTCTCTTTTTTTAGGTCTTCAAGAATTCCTTTGAACATATAGTACTCTTGTTGGTTGAAATTTGGAATTTTCTCTCCTCATTTTTCTTCTTTTTGCATTAACACAAATAATTTATGATGTTGATCAAGTTGCCAATAAGCGTCAGGAAATCTATCAACCTATATTTTGATTTTAATTAATCTCATTTTTATTACAAAATCATTAATATGTTCTCCTTGCAAGCTTAATTTTTCAACAAGAAAATTTGCAAGAAGAGGGATATCCTATTTAACTTCATTTTGTCTGATAGATTCCATCTAGTCTTTGCATTATAAGCATAATTATCTATCACTCTCTGAGATATAATTCATCAAAATCTCAACTTGAGAAAAAAATACAATTTTCCCTCATACTTATTCTTTTGTAGAGGCATTTTTATAAAGGGTCTTATTGGGGTTTATTTTAAATATGGATTTTCTTTTAACTTTCCTTTTATGGTTTTTATTTTCTTTTTTCATTTTTGATTTTTATGGTGTGTCGATATCATTTTCGTTTCAGATTGGCTTTGGTGATATTACCGAGATTTATATGGAAGAATTTTTCTTACCCATCATTGGTTGGAATGTATGGATAATTCTAACATTTTCCATTTCATGGGTTTTTATTTACCTGAAAGGGACATATTTATGGAATTCTATGTCCTCTAAGTTTAATTATTTTCTCCTTGAGGAACAAACATTTTTTCAAATTTATTGAGTTCACATTTCCAAGGAAATAAATCGATTGACTCTAACTCAATGAATCCCACACATTCCTCCACTTCACATAAAATAACCTCGTGATTAATAGTTGTAGGGAAAGATGATGGACAAAATTTTTTATAAGTATTGTATCCATTTCCATTAAAATATCTTGTACCACCTTCCCTCTTCAACCAATTCCAAAAATTAATTTTCTAAATAAAGTTTATCAAAAGGGTGGTAAAAGAGGGTTGAAATCACATATATGTGGGAAGCACAAGAAAACCCGTCAGGGTACTGAACAAGCTCATGGGTAGCAACGATATGCTTATTTGGTACTAATACAAGTTTTTTAGAGTACTAAACAAGCACATTCGCATTCAAGTGATGTAGCGTAAGAGAAATTATGTAGATTGATCGGTATATAGTTTCTTTAAACTTCATGTTTTTATCTCTTCTATCACTCACCTGAGGCAAGTTTAAAATTAAATATTCCCCTTAAAGCTTGGATCATGCTTTTAGACTCAGTTTGTTTCAGATACTTATCCTTAGAACTTATATTGATTGATCAATTAATGTGGGACCAATGGGAAATCATTTTTTGTTTGAAGTCTTGATAAGATTCATTATTTCACCCTTTTGGTAAATTTGAACTCATTACCTTTTTAACCAAAGATAAATTCTTCTTCCCTATGTGTCGCCTTTTATGTGGATACAACCCTCCAATAATTGTTTTGCAAAAGATATGGGGACCCTCTATGTAAATTTTGGTTATATCACTCCTTTTATAGATTGATTTTGTTAATTTTGAGGGATTTCCACTTTTCTTGATTTTCCTCCTTGATTGCTTCAATGTATGTGGTTTCTCACTAGCTTTCGAACGACTCAAATTTTGCTGAATTTTGATGTATGGTTTGAAAATGACGCTTGTTCAAATTTTAATTGACTTTCACCATCTCGGCTTAAAAATGTACACTATATATATATATATATATATATATATATATATATATATATATATATATATATATATATATATATATATATATATATATATTGGTCTGAGTTCATTAGATATTACATCATTCTTGAACTATGGCTTGAAAAATCATGACCTAGGGGCATCTAAGTCATCAAAATCACCTCGAGATCGAACTGCGCCTAGGTCTCACCAACCATTAACATAACACGATTTTTCCCACCAAAATTCCAACCAATGACCTTCACATCATAGAGTGACCCCATCAACATTTATTCTATAGCCCATAAATGTACAAAATGTATTTTACTTTTATTTATAAATTTAATCAATTTTACATTTATAAATATTATTATTTAATTAATTATTTAATTATTTAATTAATTTACTTAACTATAATACAAAACCAACCTAGCTCAAAACTTATATATATCTATTAATTATATCACAAAAATCATATAATAAAAAACTTTTAAAACTTTTAGTGTAAACCTAATATAATATACATATATTAAAAATTAAGCGTGATATCATCCCACGATCCCATTCCCCATGCCCTCTCAAATGTGCTTCACATAATTTCTCCCGTCGTAGTCAACCCGGGGCTAGCCATATGAATGCATTATATAAAGTAGGCTTCTATATTACACATAGCATGATTCCAAATATTTAAAAGGGGTTGAAGCATAATATTATATCATATTTTTGGTGAGTGAAGAGAGGGTCCCATGTGGATCCCCTCCACTCCAAATTCTCATTCACCTACAATGATTCCAACGTGAAAATTAAATTAACCAAACTCTTTAAATTTTAAATTTATTAATCTTATTTTTATGTATTATTTTATTCGTTTTGCTTTCTCTTTCTTTTTATCTTTAGTTTATTTTAAATATTATTTAAAATAAATAAATATTAGTTTAATATTTCTAATTTTAATTTTATGACAATAAATATGAGTTAAAATAATGTAGTAATATAGGAATTTAATATAATTTCACAAAACTAGTAAGCTGATATTTTTTATAAAGTAATTTTGAAAAGTTTTATTTTAAGTTTTACTTTGAGAAATGAGGCTCACGAAAATTCATTGGAAATATAAAATCACAAAAAATAATTTGGATGCATTAAATCAAATACATATAAACATCAAGTTAGTAAAATTTGGAGTTACGAATTTACACCAAAAATTAATATCTTAATTTATTTTGGGATAATTTGATTCGCTGAAGCTTTTGGTTGTTGCAAATTCATTCAAGTTTGTCCTCTCGGTCCAAAGATATCATTACAAAGATCAATATCAAACACAATTTTCTTGTATTTTATTTATTTAATTCTATTTTAGCTTGAGATTTGGTTTTTGGAATTTAATATTTTCAATTTTGATTTTTACATCTAATTGGATTTTAATTGATTTTGCATGGATTTTGTTGCAAGGAAATGAAGCAAATGATTTGAAACAATGAAGATTAATCCAATAGAGAAGAAAAGTAGGATCTACAACTGCAAAATTAGTGGATGTACTACTTTCAATAACTCTCGTTTTTTGAATTTTTTTATGTAAATTATAAATACGAATTTTGAGAATGAGGAAGGGGTTACTCTTTTCTAAAACTTTGAGGATATAAACACTTTTGTAAAGATAATTTTAGCCGTCGATGAAGAATAAAAATAATATCTAAGTTATTTGGGGTTTTATTATCTAAAATCAGTATTGTATTTAAGACATAGCTTACACTATAGCACCTTTTTTCTCCAGTAGCAGAGCCCATTATTTTGAGAATATCATTAGAGATTCGTTGAGTAATGAAGCAAGGAGACTAGTGTTATTGATTGTATTTACAAAAAAAAATCATTTTCTAATACATATTTAATTCTTTTGAATGTCATATCTATGTAAATTGTTTCATATTTTGGAATTTTGTTAGATATTAAGATGAATTTTTACAATATCAACTATCTAATCTTGTAGTGATATTCATTTATGATTGATTTTCCCAGTTTCCCTTGCATTAAAACAAATTTCTGGATAAATATTTACCCAGAAATTTGCCAAAATTAAATTGATCTTATTTTCATTAAATTTTATGGACTATTTTTTCTTTTGCTGACACATCTTTCTTTGCTCCAAATCTCCAAAAAAAACATGTATTGTAATAACTATATCAGTTGTTAGGACTTCTTCCACAATCGTATACTCATCACATAAAAACATGTTAAATTCTAATTTTTCTATTAAATCATTTTTCTCTTGATTTTGATGAGATCTATATCTAATTCTAATTGAGATATGATAGAGTGGATTTTATTTTTGTTTCTTGCATCCTAGAATATATTTTCATTTAGAATTAATTCCCTGAATTTTTAGAAGTCTCCTTCCGTAAGAGAAACCTTAGGTGTGGCTTGACTCATTCCTCAATTCAGCTTAAGAATTTCTCTCTTGCAAGCATTTAGTAAGAGTATAGGTTTGATTTCCTTTTCCTTCAGATAGCTAATTAGATAAATCATAAGTGGTCAAGGAGAGTGGGGGAGGGGGAGGTGGGGTAGCTGGAACCAATAGAGCCAGTCGAAACCACCAAATCAAAGGAATAGGAGCTTAGTTTGGGGTTGTGAATGGGTGGTCTTCCCGAATGTCGATGAGTTAATTTTTAGTCATCGAAAATTGAATACTTTTAGGCTTCAATCTAGGTGAAATCAATTTTAGGGAATCTCATTAACACATGCTAAAATTCTGCAGAAAATTATTACTATTTTGCTACAAGATACTTCAACAAATTACAAAATTGTGAACTAGTAAACAAATTGAACTAGATCAATGATGAATATGGCTTTGAAAAGATTTCATAAGGATGTATCATACTTGTAACTATATAAAAGAACTACCAAACCACTTATTCAATTATTTAAACAACCTAACATAGAATAAATGAAGCGTGAATATTAAGTGTAGAAATAGGAAATATAAGAGCAAGAGATGTAAATAAAAAAGAAATGCAAGGAAGATAAATGATTTGTATAATAGGCCTATGAGGCACCTCAGATGATGAATCACAATGATAACTAGAGAGATAGTAAGGAAATCAAGCCTTAGAAGTTAAAATGGACACCAAACTTCATTATTAGCATCAATCCAAGTACATTACAATTGGAAATGAAATTAGACTTGTTAAATAACAAGTTTTATTCCAAATAAGACTAATGAATGCATGCCCCTGTAGGAATATTCAAATTGGTACTTACAAAAATTCATGGGGAAGCATCCTCCTTGAAAGGAGGTATCCTTCCCATCGAAAATCACTAAAAAAGTGGATCTAGTTCCCAACAATAAGAATCTTCATTAATTAATGATTTTTGGCTTCTCCTGTAGCAAGGAACACATCCCTATATTTTCTTAATCAATGGAGCTCTAGAATACATCAACTATTTCATGATATTTTATTTATGTATTGGTCCATCTAGTGGAATCTTGTGGTAGGGAGCAAGTCCTTAAATTACCTCATCTTCAAAATATTTAAAATATGTCAAATATTCTCACAATATTCTATAAAAACAAATAATATTAGAAACATAATATATATTATCTCTAAACCTTCCTAATAAACATATTAGAGCTGAAAAATATGTCATCAAATGCAAAAGGAGAAGTTTATTGTGTTAAAAAATGGTCAGATGGGCCTTGAATTGTACCTATATGGAACGCCCATCAAAACTCAACCTTATTCTCAAAAATTGGTCTAATATATCTAAAAAAATAAATATTCTATACGTAATTATTACATTATTGGATGGTTTTGGATTAACTACACCATTGTATTTCGCCCCCTCCATGAAAACTTTTCATTCCATTAATTCTTCAACAACCTCTTTCAATTTTCAAATTTTATTATCTTTTAATACTAATTTCTCTTTAGTATCATGCAATTTAATTTGAGTGGGGAACCCCCAATAGTGGTGATAATGAGATTTGGAGCTCCCTTATCAAAACCCATAAGAGATAATGCATTTAATCCCTTATCCAAAGGGGGTAAAGGATATAGTTGTAGGGGAACTAGGACAAAATTTAGGGATTCATAACATTATGAGAAGTTGAATGGTATGAAAAAAAGGTGGGAGGTGTGTTTTTTGTGTATTGAATGGGGCAACAGGAGGTACAAGCATTTTTTAGTAAGATCCATAATCCTAGCATTAGAGTATAAGAAGGCGACTTATGACGTAATTTCAAATGGTCTAAGGGGCCTAGAAAGGAAGGAACCGATAGAAATTGACAGGGGAAACCCCAACAATGGTAATAAGGTGATTAGGCACCTCATTATCACAACCCATAATCCCTTAACCCATAGCCACTAAATTCCCTGTCCCCTTAACCCAATACATAATACCTTAACATGTGCACTCATGACTCATAACCCAATAACACCTTGACCTATTAAACCTTAAGCCACTAACCCATAAGATAAAATCCATGAACCCCTAATCCCTAACCTCTTATCCTCTTAACCCATGAGACTTAACCTATAACCCCTAACCCCCCAGGTAAATATGGTTAGAAAATATTATGTCATACTTCGATATTTTGGCCATAATGATGGATTCTACTTGAAAATATATATTTTATTTTTTAAGCCTTGAAATTTGTCAGATATTTGACAAACATAATTATCGTTGGATATCTCACAATATTTTAGTCAGATATCCGATAACAATTTTTTTCGTCAAATATGTGATGAATCTAGTGCACTTTAAGGCATGCAAGAACAGTGTCCTTAATATTTTACTGGAATTGATCCATTTATATAACTATAAAATTAGGCTATATCATATATGTAGTGCACACAAAAGCTATGACCAACAAGTTTCTCATGATCCATGAAGCTACCAATGATCAAGTCTGATGCATTAATGTTTTCTTCATGCTTGTCATGGTGTATAGCATACCCAAACATCTTATTAGTGACCCATACATAAAAACCAAGGTCAACTTGTGATTGAAAATAGTGCTAATTAGGGTTATGGTTTTATATAATTAAGAAACTTTGTCAAAGCCCTAGAGGTTTTTTTCCACATTGGATAAATAACATGCATATAATGACTAAATTTCACCACCATTACAATGCATATACAAGTCATAAGGGAGTATGTATGACTACCAATAGAAAATCAAAACCTAGATTATAACATTTGAAATCAGTTTGGTCTATGTATTAAGAAAAATTTGAGGAATCAATCCCAAACTCCAAAGTTATTTATAGTACTACAAAGGTTTCACCTAGAATATGCATGAAAATTTATACATAGGAAAAAAAGGAAGTATTTTACCCCATTCTCATAAGGAACCTTCAAATTTGGGTTAACATAGTAACTTCCTCGGCTACAGGTATAGTTAAGGTGGGTTTTGTTACAAATGTTTCCTAATAAAAAAATTCAATGTGATTTACAGTCGTGAAGAAGTTGTATAATGTTAAACAAATGACATAAGAAAAAATCAAGCAAATTAAGGGAAAAATGACAAGAGAAATAATCCACTTAAGCTTGTAACTTTTCAAAAAGGAAAAATTTCAACACTTGCAATTATTTTCAGTCTCAATGATGCATAATATTCAATTATACAGTTTGAAATCAACTCCATCAATTCGATCAAATCTATAAATAAACTTAATCCATAGTTAATTAGAATACTAAAACTCAACCTTAGAACTTATCATCCCTTGTTACTCTTGAAGAAGAGTTGTTAATATCATAATCAATGGTTGGGACAGTATTTGTAAAGTCATTTCTCTTAATCATTGATCAATTCAATGTCACTACTCTTCCATCATATGAAAGTGTTAAATGCATAACCTAAATGCTCATATTGATTAACTAACATTAATCCTAAAATTACTTCCAAATGAATCGTTTTTAACATTTAATAATTTTATTAAAAACATAAATATTGAAATATTGAAGATTACATATTTTTATTAAAAATAAAAATATTATAAATAATATTTAGTTTTTAGTTTTTGTTTTAAAACATATTAAAATCATTTTTATTTCTAGTTTAGAAAAAAATAATTAAGAAGGTACTTTTAAGAAGGTACTTTTCTTTGTTTACTTTAGTTTATATTTAATTTATTTATAAATGGAGAGATGATTTTTTTTATTGTCTTTAAATTGTCGTCTTTCCTAAATAGATGTGTGCGATTTTCAAGGTGAAACTCTTTAATTATTTATTTATAAATGATTTTTTTCTTTTCAAAAAAATACCATGGTCTATTATAAATATAAAAGTAGATATTTCATAACATTGTCAGATTTTCAGATAAAACCATAAAACCATATCCACATTACATATCAGTCCATAACCATATTCACATTATAAAAATGGCAACAAAAATAACCATAATCAAAATTACTAAACAGAAATAAGGCTGAACTGCTTATCCCCAATAAACTGGGATATGAAGCGTGAAAAGATATAAACAGCAAAAAGCCGCCCGCTTACATACATCTCCACCCGCCCTGGTCCAATATTGCAGCGCATAAACAGCAGCATGTAGAGATGAAGAAGCAAACCAAGTACCCCGCGACCATTGTTAAGGTATAGAGAAATCATTGGTCCATACACATATACCAATCCCTGTATTGTTTCACCTAAAACATACCAAAACACATATGTCATTTTAAGTATTCTTTCAATTTCATTCATTTCTCACATAAAACGTCTAGATATGTTTTCTTGGCTCTTAAGAATTGCAATGTTCAATGAGATGGTAAACCATTACACTCTGCATTTTTAATAGACTCTAAGAATTTAAAGTAATTATATCCTTTAGATATAACATATCGGTGTTGATTATGAGGATTATTTTTTTACTTTTTTATATGATATTATGAGAGTTAACCATTGTGGAGTACAAACATGTATACCGGGAAATCTATATAAAAAATATGCTTACCTCTTAATTAATCAGTAGCGCGTAGAAAATTTCCAGGTAAAATATTAGTTGTGTTTTCAAAATTAAATATTGTGTGGTTGTCTTGTGATTAGGTTTCTTTCAATTTTTTTCATTATTTTAGAATGGAGTTATTTTTAATGTGAATTTTTGGAGTTTCAGGTGTAGGAATTCTGTAAAAAAATTGGGGTAAAATTTTGATTTTCTATTAATTAAACTGGTTTTTTTACTATATATATGCATTCAGTACCCTAAAAAATTTCTAGAGTACTTCAATTGTGCAAGGTTACCCCTTAAATTTTTATTTTCAATAATTTTTTTCCAGAATTTAGAGAAATTAAACCAGAAAAAACCACCATAAAAATCTTCAAAAAATCGCACTATAAACTACTCCTTTTAGAATGTGAAGCTCAATCCTTTCATAAAAATATATTTTTAATTTGTAATTTGGCATTCTTTTAGGAATATTCGTTTGATTACATTAACAAAGAGTTTGATTTGATTAGATTGTAATTCGTTAGAGATCCTAATTTAAAAACATTAATAGAATAATTTACTTTCAAAATCTTAAAAAAACGGTGAGCAAGACGGCCATCAAAGATTATGCCTTTGTGATTTTGGACTTCTTTTTTCGTTCGACCACCTACACATGTCT
Organism: Pinus albicaulis; assembly: GCA_034641835.2. Lineage (NCBI taxonomy): Eukaryota > Viridiplantae > Streptophyta > Pinopsida > Pinales > Pinaceae > Pinus > Pinus albicaulis. The sequence goes on along the minus strand of CM076584.1, from coordinate 190,914,227 downwards.
GAACATACTCTCATTTCATTATTTAGACTTTGAGTTGCGTGTTTTGTTGCTATTGTGCTTAGCATTTCAATATCAGGGTAGTGAACGGAGAAGATTACAAAATATAACAATCGAAGAATATCTTTTATGTAAAAATTTGTTATGTCTGAAGGATCTTGAATGATCTAGTCAAGCTTGCGTTCAAACAGCTCCTTCTACTATGAATGATGGATTAAATGCATACGTCATATTCCAAATCCCAAAGAAATGGGAAAGAAAGGGCGCATGCATCTGATAAGACTACTTGTAATTCATTACGGATCCTAATTTTAAATTATAAATAAAATATTTATTTTCAAAATATTTTGATACTTATGTTGTAAATTTTTTAATATAAACATCAAAAAGAACATTTCATTTAATAAAATTGAATGTAAATTCAACAAACCCTTAAAGAACGTAAATAAATTCGAAAACGAAAATTTTCTATGTGAAAATACTGCAGACTGCAGGATATATATATATACTGGAATCCATATGGTAGTTATGACAACAGACTGCAGGATATATATATATATATATGGAATCCATCTGGTAGTTATGACAACAGACAGACTGCAGGATATATATATATATATATATATATATATATATATATATATATATATATATATATATATATATATATATATATATTCAAAATTATTTTTCTGGTTGATTTTGGTGTGTTTTTGGGATTAGCTTTTGCTAGTTATCATTTTGGTTTCGGTCTTGATAACAATGTTGGGGGCTAGTTCAAAATTTTCCATCCACACCTCTTAATGGTTGATCCATAAGAACTAGTTTAATACTAATAGGATCCATAAGACTAGTGTTATACTAATAGATTTGGCAATTTTCAACACCCATACATGCACCTTGAGGGAAGCAGATTTCAGTTAAATAGTTCTCCTTGTGCTAAGGTTATATGTTCATAAAAATAAGCATATCACACACATGGAGATGGTTTTGGATTTTTTTCCTCAAGAAGATACATTTACTACAAAAAAATGCCTGTAGCATAAAATGTATCAATGTTTTAGTGGGGTACAAGTTAGGTGCACTCATTAATATCTTATCAACAATTCAAAGTATAGAAAATTATGAGATATTTTAGGGTTATGAACATCACTTTAAGAAGATCAAAGTAGATTCAAATGTGACCCAACTAATGCACTATTTAGAAGGTACTTGGTTGGTCACCGGAATTGGAAAAACACTCCCAAGTAAGAACTACATTTTTGAGTAAAGCGGGAATTTAAATGCCTCTAGAAATCATCCCTTTCTTCAAGGAGAATTTAAATGCCTCTAGAAATCATCCCTTTCTTCAAGGATATTTAATAGAGAAAAAATAGAAAAATTAGTGCTATCTTGACGTATGCGATAAAGCCATAAAAAAAGCTATTTTTTCATAAATGTCGAGAATAAACTTTCTAAAACTACTTGTAACAAGTTTCGTTTTAGCATGTCTTATTTTTATCATGAATTTAAAATTTATCTTGTTTTGGGACCTTATTATATCTTTAAAGATAACATTGTAGAAATACTTGTCAATATACAATGAAAATTGAATCTACAAATTTCATGTAGATAACATGATGAAGATTTATTCAAAGTATATATCATAGGTTCTCAACAACATCAACATGGATCTCCTCCAATTAGGCCCAGTAGATGAGAAAATATCTCTAGAAAGAAAAATCTCTAAGGTGATGTAACAACCTCTAATTTCAACAGGCATATCCTCTAGGTGTTGTGTAGACTACAACCTAATAATAGTCCTCCAAAAATCGTGAATATTCTAGAGGAAAATGCCTAATTTAGTCCTCCAAAAACCATGAATATTCTCAAGGAAAATGCGTAATTTATCTATTGTTGACGTTTGAAAATATATATTAAATTCTCTCTTCAAGAAGAATAGTTGTCACCAACAATAAAACTTATGTATCATTAGCATCTAGTGTCAAAAAGTAAACTTCCTTAAAATAACAAATAACCTTCCTCAAGTAAGCACACAACATGCCTAATTAATCCTCAAAAGCTAGACCATATTCCTTCCCAAAATAGCTAGTGTTTCTACACAATAATGTTCTTATGATATGTGTAACATAAATTCTTATTTATATCTCATGATAGATGGACTCCCTTCCATAATATCCCTTCCTCAACTGAAACCTTTCCTATATATCACCATATTCTCAAATGAAATAATTTGTAATCACCATATCACCTATCTTCCTTTGTGTAGGATCTTGGTTTAATTCAAGCATAAACACAACTATCTATGTGGCATTGCAAAAGGTGAAATTCATAACATCATTGTAGCACAACAACAGAAATGCATAGCTCTTCCTAGATGGTCTCACACAAAGGTAGATCTAGAAAGAAAATACACTAGTCAACCATCGAAATTTCTTAATAATGGTGCCATAATCTTGTGTTCTCCTCATAACATTGAGAGGATTATGGGATTTCTTCACTGACTTTGTAAGCTTCCTGAAACACATGCCAACTAACCGCCCCCCGGCCAAAAAAAAAAACCAAAAATTAGAGTTTTATCTTTTGTGCTGCGACCATACATAAGTTATTTCCCATCAAATAAAATGGGAAAGAACTCCATGATGTCCAACATAATTTTATAACATGCATGGGAATCTTGTAATTATCAAAATCTATCTTCCCTCTTCCAATATTAAAATCATATGTTCTGTTGTTTTGATATGAATCTTAAAGAACTCTTAGCCTAAACTCTAGGTAATCTCGAACCATGGAACCAAAGACTATGCTTACAAATGTGCATGATAATTATTGGTAAATTTGTGAATTTTGTGTTAAAAAATAACAATTCTTATGACCATAGTCAGCCACTAAGGGTTTACAAACTCTGTATGTAAACCTGAAGCACATGCGAAAGTACCAAGGAAAAATAGAGTTTTCTTCTTGATGATGCAACCTCATGCATGTGAAAAGTACACAAGTTCTTTCCCAACAAACAATGTGCAAAGTCCTTCATGGCGTGTACCACCCATTTCTAGTTTTCATGCAAGATGCATCCATGGGACCCTAGTAATTATCAAAATCTGTCTTCTCTCTTGCAAAATTGAACTCGAATGTTGTGTTGTCTCGTTATGAATCTCGAAGAAATCTAAAGCTGAACTTTGCATGAACTTGAATCATGGAACCAAAGTGTATGGTCACAAATGTGCATGATCATTAACACTACATTTATGAATTTTGTGTTAAAAACTAATAACTCATGTGAACATCATAAACCACTAAGCTTTTACAAACATAACCTATTGGGAAAACAAAACACCTCTTAAACTTTCAAACTAACAAACAAGATTAACTACCATTACACGAACACTTTTTTCTTTTTTTGTTGGAACATTGTTAGAGGTTCCCTTATTCTCATATTATAATTACCTGATATTCTTGTAGAAAGTGTCAAAGTTGAAAAACTAAGGCTTAACTAAGATTATAGTTGTCTTCATTATTACGTGCAAACTCCATTTCTTCCTTCACGAAATTATGCCTTTCTTGTATGCTTCAATAAACTAATTATTTCTTTCAATCTTGTATATTTTTGAACATGATACTTCGGATCCCATCCTTTTTTTCAGTAAATTTATGTTTCCTAGATTAAAAGACATTCCCTAGATGTTGTATGTCGTATTGCAAACCCCTTGAAAAACAATCTAATTACTCTCACCTCGGTGTTCTCTGAGATAATGAGTGTGCACAATTATGCTTGTTTATGTACAGTTTTAAAATAAAACATCCCATGTGTCTCCATATTCATTTGGAATGTACTCCCTCGAGAATTATCGCCTTGTCCAAGTAATTGAAATATGAAAATGTCACATATCTTTAGAACTACAAGTGAATTTCTTATCTGTAACATTTCTCCCTTCCCACTTAAAATGCCTATGCATTTTTTATGGTTCCTTTAACATTACATGACCGGTCCTTCCTAAATAAGGAGGGTAAACTTTAAATGCTAATTCAAGTGAATTAAATATTTGAATTTTACATAATAAGTGAAACTACATTAATAATCTATGTTTGTTCATTCCGTCTTCACTTCTGTATCCGCCAAGTTTTCTGCATTGGTGTATTACTTTCTTGTGTAGACCGATGTTTGTTCATCTTCCTCTTCTGCTACATCCATTATGTCATGAAAGTTACGCCTATAATGGGTAAACCATTGAAAATGAAGAAAACACCAAAATTTATATCAATGATATCAAGCAATGGACTTATATTTGGTAACAATTAAAATATTTTTATAACGAGAAGATTCTCTTTTATAGACAGTCATATAAATATTTGCTGAGTTGTCTTAATTCTTTTGGTAGAAGATCCTATGTGGGAACTCTACTCTAGGGATACTTATTTCTCCATTTTGTATTTTCTTTATTTCCTTTTTTAATTATTTATCTTATGATATCTCATGTTTTTTTATTTTATATTGTTTAAAATTTGAAGTATATTTTTCAATTTCTCAACTATAACTATTTGTGTAGAAGGAGAAATAGTATCTTCACCTTATTAGCAATTTAAAGAGGATATTTGTCCCTAATAGAATTTTTTAGACATTTGATGATCTGGATTGGATTTTTATATTATTTTTATCCATATTGAAGCATTTGGAGTGGAAAAGGTGGAGGAATAAGCTCATGTGACCATTTTTACTAGCTGGTACAAGTTTGGAAAAACGAGGTCCTAAACGTTCCGGGTGCTTTTTGAGGCATCAAATGATATTCTTTGTGAGAAAACATTTTCCTATTAGATCTGAACCTTTTTGTTCTATTCTACACACGCACACCTTTCCAATGAAGCAAGAATTACGTCAAACAAAGTCATTATGTAAAAGTTATGTCATTCTTAAGTTGACCTTCCAGTTTCCACACCTATATTTTTGGAGGATGCCGCGAAAACCCCCATTATTCATGAAAAAATGTATAGGCATGTGTTTTTTTATGTAAAATAATCTATAATATTCTATATTGTAACTCTATTTAAGAGTTGATGTACTCAAAATTAACCACTATTATTCTATTGAGTTGTGTTATAATCGAGCCACTAGGAGGAAGATGCATTGTATTCTTTCAAGATAATGTTGCTCCATAGCTGAGAAAATAAGCCATGAGAGATACGAGGTAGAGCACACATAGAGTATTTTTTTCACTATAGAAGCCCATGGGCCACAGGCATTACTCCCTTGTATCTGCAGTGATATTTCCAGATAGAGAAAGAGAGTGAAGTAGCCTCACCTTCGAGTTGGGTTTTCTCCCGAAAGGGTTTCCTAGAGGGAATATTTGTGTGTGTGTGATATTATTTTGTCGTTATATCCTTTTATGAATAATCTATATTTACATTCATGCACTAATTATAGTTCAATATATAAATCTAGAAATTAAATAAATGTGTAATAATGTAAAATCTTAGACTTTTTCACATAATATTATCAGATTTGCTATGATGAACTATCCAATGGAATATCCATGGAATTTTACGAATCATTTGGTATCAGAGAATTTTTTTTTTGGTATTTTGGTGGACATTACAGGGGTCTATATCGGCAGGGCTGAAAATTGTAAAACCCTAATCATGGCTGAAAAATATGTAAATGAACCTTTTGATGCTACAGAGGTGACGTTTTTGTGGCTAGAAAAAAAATTCACGGATATAAACCACAATGTAAACCTCCTCATGGCGACCATAAGCAATAAGCTGGGGATATCTGGAGAAGATGCATGTTAGAACAAAGAGGAAAATTAGAAGGGGGTTTAGGGGATCAGGAAGACACAGAGAACAAAATGAAGAAAGAACCCAGAAAAGGTTAACCGAGTTTGAGTGTCATGAATCAATCCCTGTTTAAAGTGGAATAAAAAGTTTATATCGAGTTGTATGATGATGATATCGATGCTCTGGAGCTGAACCAATGGTTGCATGAACTGGAATTTTATTTCAGCGTCTATCAAATTGAGGAAGGGAAAAAAATCTCACTCACGGCGCTGAGATTAGAGGCCCATGCACTAACTTGGTTGGAGAGCCACACAGAAACCCTAATGTTGGAGGGAGAACCTCCAGTGACCAAGTGGGAATATTTAAAAACCCTCATTAAGTCATTATTTTATCCCATTTGATACATGGAGGACTAGTGGATTCAATAGCATTAATTTAAGAAAACTTTGTGCCAAAATGTGCAGGAGTACACCACAAGATTCAGAAAGATGGCTATAATGCTCGATATCTCTCCAAAGAACCTGTATCTACTCCTAATTTATTTGCGGGATCTCCACTTCCATCTATTTGATAAAGTGATGTTGTTCAAGCTAAAATCGATGAATGAGGCTTGTGTATAGTCGTAGGTCCTGGATAACATAGGCTTGAAAAGAGAGAAATCCATTGGATCAAATCAGAATGAGAAACAAGATGCTTCTGTGGAGGGGAAGAAGAATAAAAATGGGGGAAAATATAAGAATATGACAGCCACAATACACCAGTGAAAATATTTTAGAAACCACTGCAACATTGATGACCATACAAAGGAGAAGTGTTGGAAGTTACATCCAGAGCTACTCCTAAAAAGAAAGAAGAAAGATAATAAGAAGAAAAATATGATGGCCATTGATTCTAGCAACCAAGTAGAAATAAACTCGGATGTATATTAGAATATCATCTCTACATCAGTGAAAAATGAGGTGAATATGAGTAGCCTTGAGCAAATGGAAGAGAAAGAAATGACCAAAGTCTTCCATATAAAGTACAGGTCAAGAAGAAAAATTTTGATGCTCTATTTTACTATGGATTGCAGGAAAATATCATTACATCAGAGCTGGTCAAGAATTTGGGTTTTGAATTTCGTGATCATCCAAACCCATATACACTGGGCAGGGTAAATAAAGATTCATATTGGAAGGTAACAAAAAAGTGTAGAATTAGATTTTCTATCAATGATGATTTTGTTGATGAAGTAGATCTAGATGTCGTTCCCCTTGGTGTATGTGGAGTCGAGTTTGGGAGTCCATACATGTACACGCGTGATGCAATATTCATGGGGAGAGCTAACCAGTAGTGATAAAGGATGAAAAACAATTCATCGTCAATGTGCATAAAGGTACGTCAAAAATTTCACTGGTAAGTGCCAACCAAGCTAAAGAATTGATCAGTTCCAGCAACAAGTATGTTTTATTGTTTTACAAGAAATTTAGTCTGAAGAGGAGTCAATAAGAGGGAAGGCATCGCCAGAGAAGTTTACTAAGAAACAAAGACAATAATTGGAGGATTTTTTACAAGCATACAAGGATGTGTTTAGAGAGCCTAAAGGGTTACCACCGAAAAACGAACTGGACCATGAGATCCAGCTATTTCTAGACTCCCATTTACCAAATATTGGGTTGTATAGGAAGCATGTTATAGAAGAAAGTGACGTGAAGGAAAAATTGTAGCAACTGCTAGAACAAGGTGTCATTCGACTAAGTACATCACCTTGTAGGTCACCTGTCATCATTGTGACAAAGAAGGATGGTACTTCGCATATGTGTATAGATTATAGGATGTCAAATAAAATCACACTCAGGAATAGATACCCCCTACCTAGGATAGACGATATATTATAACAGTTACAGCAGAAAAATTACTTCACCAAGATGGGCTTGAATTCTGGATACCACCAGGTTTGAGTCAAAGAGTAAGATACATGGAAAATCACCCTAAAAAAAAACCAAGGTTTGTATGAGTAGTTAGTTATTCCATGTAGCCTATGTAATGCACTAGCTATGTTTATGAGATTAATGAAAGATATACTGCACCCTTTTATAGATTCATTTTTTATTGTATATATGCATAAGATACTACTATATAGTGCTACATGGGAGGAGCATATTATTTGGTGCAGGTGCTAGAAACATTGAAGAAGCATTGGTTGCTACAAACCTAAAGAAATGTGATTTTTTGCATAAATACTTGGTGTATTTTGGACGTGTGATTGGTGGAGGAGAACTAAAGATATATCCTTCGAAGATGGAGGCCATCATGAAATGGTCGGTACCTAATAATGTTTCCGAGGTCACGAGTTTCATTGGGGAAACACAGTACTCGAGGAAATTCATAGCCTTGTTTTTAGGAGTAGTAGTACCATTCCACATCATAACAACAAGTGGCAAAGGTTTCCAGTGGGGAAAAGGTCAACCAAGGGCTTTCTAGGAGTTAAAGAAGAAGACCAGTCACGCACTAGTTCTAGCATTACCAAATTTGCAACGGCCTTTAAAAGTGGATAAAATTTCGAGTAGGTATCCTATGGGTGATGTCTTGATGCGAGATGGAAGGCTCATTTGCTACCATTCTGAAATATTTCATGGGGCGGTTCTTAACTACCCTACCTACAATAAGGATATCTATGCCATGGTGCAAGTTTTTATGAAGTGGAATCATTTTCTTATGGGAAAGGAGACAGTAATCGACACATATCACTAGATGTTACAATACTCCCAAGCCTAAAGTAAGCTATTGTGGACCAAAAATTACAAGTGGATGGGGTATTTACAACAATTTCATTTGTTGGAAAAGTATAAGAATGACATCACAAAAAATTTGGATGATATGCTTTCAATGCCACCCACATCAAATATTACAGCTTTCTGGAATCTTATGCACATGGATCCATTTAGCCATAATGCATACATAGAGGCATATTTAGAAGATGAGGACCTCAAGGAGGTCTATCAATAGTTGTAGAGTTAGAGTCGTGTGCATTATGGCAACAATGTTGTTAACTACCATATTCAAGATGGGTTACTCTATAGGCTGGATAAGTTATGTGTTCCTAAAGGTGAGCATTTGTATATGATTGTAGAGGCTTACACCTCCAAGTTTACAGAGAATTTTGGTGTAGGGAATACCATGGCTAACTTGCAAATGTATCTGTATTGGCCTAAGTTGCAAGAGTAGGTAGCTAGGCTCATAAGAGTATGCATGCATTGTTGTACCAGAAAGCCTATTAATATTAAACAAGGTCGATACCATCCCTTACCTATACATAATCATCCTTGGGAAAGCATTTCCATGGAATTTATGGGAGGTTTACCGACAACTGGTAATGGACATGACTACCTATTCGTGGTAGTTGACAAGTTCAACAAGATGTCTGTTCTATGCCCTGTAAAAAGACTATCAACATACAAGAAGAAACAAAAATTTTATTTGTACAGGTCTTGGTGCACTTTGGGATACCAAGGCGCATCATTTAAGACAAGGAAACAATTTTTCTTAATGCATTATTGACTACTTTGTGGGATCATATGGACACAAAGTTAAAGATATCTACAACATTCCATCCATAAAAAGATGGGCAGATAAAAATAGTCAATGAGACTTTGGTGCAACTTTTGAGGGGATACAACCAAAGGCATCTAAACATCTGAGATGAAAATTTTCTATATATACAAAATTATTATACGAGAGAAATCCACATTTATACAGAAAATTCCCCATTTAAGACTTGTTTTAGATATTTTCCACCTTCACCTTTGGATATTGCATATGGGAAGCAAGAAGGAGTGAGGGAATATCTTACAAGAGATGCTTTGAGGGATAAATTTTTTATAGAGAAGATATGGAAGATCAATCTACAAGTACAAGAAACACTGCAAATTTCACAAGAGAAGTATAACGCCAGGCATGATCATCACATAATAAATAAATCGTTAAATGTGGGAGACATGGTATGGCTATTGTTGAATAAGGAGAGGTTGCAGGGGCTTGGTAAGAAAGTTAAGGTTGTAAGGTATCGTCCATTTTAGATACTAGAATCTATGAGTGATAATTTCTATTGATTCATTAACCACCATATATGCACATTTACTCTATTGTGATTGTAGAATATTTGAAACCCTATGAGGCTTCCATGCTAGATCAGGAGGAGGAAGAAGTCCTACCTTCTATGGAGGATTTGGAAACAGAGGCTGAGGAAGAGTTTACAAAAGGACCAATTTTTCAGAAGAGGTTGAGAACTACAAGAGAGGGGAATCATGACATTTAGGAGATTGGGTTGAAGGTGTAGCTTCTAGGTAAAGCCAAATGGTACACCTGAGAGAAGGTGGAGGAAAAATTTTGTCACCCCATTCAGTAAAAAATTTTGGGGACCAAAGGCCTCCCAAAATGGGGAGGTGTGATATGAATTGTATCATTATACTAATTTTCATCCATATCAAAGTATTTGGAGTGGAAAATGTGGAGGAAACAACTCATGGCACTATTTTTAGCGCTAGGACCCAGTTTGGAAATATAGGGTATCAAACCTTCTAACAACGTTTTGAGGCATGAAACGAAATTTTATGGGGGTAAAATTTTAATTCTTATTGACTCAAATTTTCATAATATTTTACATGTAGATAGCTTTCCAATGGCGCAAGAATCATGGAAATCAAAGTAAAAGGGTCTAACGACGTGTTTGTGATCTAAAAAAATATAGAAGAGTCTATATTGTAACTCTAGTTAATATTTTATGTGGTCAAATGGAACCAGTAGTAGGTTATCGAGCTATGTTATAACTAGTCGACTAGGAGGAAGAGGCATTCCATTCTTTTAAGATAATTTTGTTCCATAGGTGAGCAAGGATATCCATGAGAGATAGGAGTTATAACGTAGAGAGATGATTTGTGAATTGTAGCAGTCCACGGGCCACATGCATTAATTCTTTGTACATGCATCCATATTTCTAGATACAGAAAGAGAGCGAAGCGACCTCATTTGAGTTGGGTTTTCTCCTAAAAGGTTTCCCAGAGATCATATATTGTTTCTTATGTGGGTCTGATATTTTTTTTTTTTTTTTTTTCATAATTTCCATTTGCATTCATGCACTAATTATAGTTAAATTTATAGATATAGAAATTAAATAAAATTGTAATAGTGTAGAATCTCATATTTTTAATATAATATTATCATATTCATTGTTAAAAACTGTCCAATGGAATATCCATGGTACTTTAAGGATCATTCGCATTCCTAATTTATTCCTTGTTTCAATTATCCAAATGAGATATTATTATAGGATTGTTAATCCAAATCAAATGTTGGATTTTTTCTATGTTTATTTTTCCCTGTTATTTACACTCTTAATGTCTTCTAAGAGGCTCGATGGAGAAAGGATTGATCTACCAAAATTCCATTTTATTCACCCCTCACCAACCTTTAACAAAATTTTCTAGAATAAAAAGTGGCACAGTGTCCTTGTCTCACAAGGCTTGTATGAATAATTTCGTATGGCATATCTCTCTCAGATTCATTGTTATTCTTAACACTAGTGGGAATTTATAAAATTTATTTATCTGGGTATATTTTGTGAATAAAGAATTTATGAGGTCTTATGATGGAATTTAATATTTCTATCCATTTTTTATGCATGTCAAGAGAGATCCTCATAGAAGGAATTCACAAGGTTTTTCCATTAGCAATTATGATTCTTTCTCTAACTTTTATTCACGGGATACCTCTTCTTATTTTCCTTAAAATAAAGTTGTATCGCTTGAACTAGAACTTTACTTGTTGATGGTTGGATTTTCCTTTTTTCTGTTTAGTTATTCCTTGAGATAGTAAATTTGATGGCATGAACATTAGGTCCATGACAAGGAAACTACTTTATTTATCTCTGTATTTTTAATCAAACTTATTGAAGGAACAAATTTCTTTAGCATCTAATACTTATGTTCTTAAAAAATATCCAATTTACTATGATATATTTTTTATTTGACTGTAATTCCATGGTGATTTTCTGCTGAGTTTGTTATGAAATATCCATAATTTTTGGATTATTCTATATTATCAACATTTTGCATGCCACAAGGTAGATCATGTGGTTTTAATTGTTTTTTTTTTAATCTATATTGTGCATTGTTGGTTTTCTTACAAGTTGTGAATGGATTTTCTGGAATACTTTTGGTTGTATTCTACAGAGGTTTCTTTTAGCCTACAATTGTATATAATATTAGGAATGTTGGAAGAAAATACCCCGCTCATTGGAAGTTGCCCATGCACAGACTAGCTTCAGAAAAATATTCCCAAACTCTATGTGAAGTGAGTGCATGATGATTGGGTGATTTCCATTTGTATGAATGTAAATATTGTTCATATTTTTTATTATTTAGTAATGATTTCGTTTTATGGCTGTTGAACCCCATAATTGCTTCTTTTTAACGCCATCCTTTACTTAATATTTTTCTTTTTGACCTCTATAACAATGAGTTTGGAATATGGTTATGGGATTTATGACATGGTAGGTACACAATTGTCTCCTATTTCATAAAGTGACAATTTATTGTATTATTTAGTGTAATGATTACCATGGATACTAAATTCTAATGATTATGCAACTAATTGACAATTTTGTGACTAAGTCCATAGTTTGACAGGTTCCACGATGCCAAGTGAAGAGAGAAATATATAGATGGGTGACAATGGATACAAATAAATATTTACTCCTTTTCCCATGAGCCAAAGAAATGGAAACAGATCCTCGCTATACATTCAAAGGAAAGGTAAACCACCAAAGTCAGCAAAATGGAAGCGAGAACGAGATTTGTGCCTCATGATTTTCTCTGCTAATAGAAAATCACGAGAAAATCATATGATGTTTTATTTTCTAGTTAAATATATTTTATGTTTACTAGGCTTAGGAATAAATCTCTGAAAAATAATTTCTATAGCTCTACAAGTAATTCCTCTTGGCAGAAATGAAAGGCATCATCTATAAGATTGAAAATATGTTATTGAAACTCTCTTTTAAAGAAGATATTTCATTTTCGGTGCACATCGATGTGTGGTTAAGTGTTTGATCAGTAGCGTAATCATGGTTTCTTGCTTCTCATGGAGGCACCCCTTGAGGAAGTAAGGATTTTTATGTTGTTTTCATTGTTAAGTAGTTAATTCTCTAATTTTTTTTTTAATTTCTATTATTTAATTTTCTAACCGTGTTTTAAATTTTCATAGTCTAAGAAACCCACAGAATAACCTAGAAATTTCAGTAAGATTATGAAAAATTATGGAAAATATTTCTGAAATATGTGTTGTAGTGGTTAAAATTCAATATTTTTGGTGCCCTAAGGGTTTTTGATGTTTCTCAATCCATTTCCACCATAAAAAATGCAATTCAAACATTCCAACTATCTTATTTTTTGAATTTTTTTTTACCAGATTCCAACAAAACATTGTCAGCCAAGCTATTCTGTTGCACTGGTAGACAACTCCTTTTCAATTTCCCTTCAGTTAATTTTCTTGTTCAGTGTTTTAAATTATTCATTTATATCATTTATATAATATGAATTCACATGGATAAATATGAGTTTGATGAAAGAAGACTTGTTAACAAGAGTGAAGAGTGATTTTAATTTAGTGTAATTTAATTCATGCAACCCTGTGGTTTCCTTTAAGTATCAAGATTTCTTAAGTAAGAGTAATTTCATTTTCTACAAATGAATGTGGATTCGATTTCGATTTATGTAAAGTGTGAGACTAATTAAAATTTATGCAAGAGTTTGAGATTTCCATTTCAAAGTAAAGTGTGGAATTTATAAGAATAAATAGTTTTAGCAAGAGAGTGTGATAATCATTAGATTTTTCTAGGAATCGTTAATTTTCGTATGAAAACATGTGAATTTTGATAAAACTCAATTTCATTTAGAATTGGGTAAATAATCAAGACTTATAGAAAACAAAATGCTTCCATAGTTATTCAGTTTACTAGCCATGGTTGACAATTTATGCAAGTAATTTAAGTTCAATTAAATTTCTAAGCATTTTGACATTGTCGCTGAGGAAGTGTATATAGGAGTCTTTTATTTTTCCTTTCTTAAAAATTTAAAAATAAAACAAAAGACAAAACAAAAATGACATGAGTAGGGAAAGATATTCTAGAGCTAGATTCGTAGGTAGAGGTAGAAGTTTAATCCCAACATCACCACTCACCCTACCATGACCTTTTAGCTACACATCATCTACCCAAACTCATATACCATCCATTACATGCAAAAGTAGAATACATGAGGTACTTAGATATGAAATCCAACCTAGAAATTCACCAACTTCATCAACTGAGGCCATAATAGAAGAAGAAGATCCTACATACCCAAAAGAAGGAGTAATTTACCTATCTGGAAGTGGAGACTGATTTATAGCACATGAACTAAAAGTCCATAGTGAAGAGGAAGAAGAAGAAACCTATTTTAATATACCATTGTTAAAAGAACCAGAGGAACTAGACGAACTAAAAAATCCAACTTTGGAACCTTATATTATTTCTAAAGAATATACAATGGATAGAGAATGGGAAGTAGAAGAGTAGAATGCTGAAAAACCTAGGATTGGAGATGGAAGAGGAGGTAGTATCACTACAAGGAAAAGACACTCTCGCGAAGGTTATAAAGGAGGTTTTAAGTGTTATAAAATTGGCCAAAATTGTCAAAAAAACATTTGATACAACATCTATTTGTGGTTACGGAGGTTTTGGTGGAGATTTTAACGGAAATTCAACACAACTAAAAAAAAATGGGCGGCCGAAGGTTATTATGGATGTTTTTTAATCGGAGCGCTACTCTAGATATAACGCACCGGTGCGTACATGAAGAAGGTGACTCAAGGTTGTCTCAGTTGAATGAATGCACTGGGACGTTTAGGTGTAAAACCACACTCGGCATACTGTTGGTCATACAACGCACAGGGTCGTTCTAATTTCTCTTGGGATTTGTGCGGTGTCCATAGGTTGTATCAACGCACCAGTGTGTATACATCTATGATGCACCGATGCCTCATATCACTGAAAGGAACCAAGATTTATAATTGGTATTGGTATTCATGCGGTGCCCATTGATCGTAAAAATGCACTGGTGCTTATAGATAAATAAATGCCCCGGTATGCAGTATCACACTGTTGGGGTCGTCTGCTTTGATAGATTGGCTTATCAAAAGACAAGGCAACATCAGAACCAATATTTAGAGTTCCAGGATCTAGTCCTCTTGTTCTCAGAGAGCGATCTCTGAAATTGTCTGCAAAGGTATATCTTGTTTACTTTTAAGTATTGATTTTAGACTAGTTATTAACTGCAAGTGTTTGTTTGATTGTTTTTTTGGTTGAATTGGTACTGCAGAACATGAAAGATCTAGGAAAAATAGGTAGAAAGAGGAAATATCTAATTCATTTGGCAATGGAGTTAAAATGAACTTGGTAAGAGGCTCAAAAATGGATATGGGATATCAAAGGGAAAATATAACTTGGCCACAGGATCCCTTAGTTTTGTGAATGAGGTGAACATTAATGATTTTGAAAAGAGAGGTTTGATTCTCAACAAAGGGAACTTGAAAACATAACTTGAACATGAAAAGGCATTTGATAGACAGGGCTAACCATGAATTCTACAAACCACACTTTAAGCAAATAATGACTTCAAGACAACTTTCAAAATGAAATCTAATATTCAGGGAACTCCCTATTTCGTCAAATATTTTATTTCAAAGGAATTAGAAAACATGAAAGATACATTGATAATTGCGGTCATAGAAGAGGGAACTCCTAAACATCCATGATTACAACTATAAAGACCTTTGAAACAACTATTGTAGTAGCAGCAAAGGGTATGATAAAAATAGACCTCTTTGGCAGATTACAAATAATGGTACTTCAAAGGGAGACTTCAAAAACAGTTTTCAAGTGGTAGCAGATAAGCAGGGAAAACCATAAATCATGCTGAATCCAACTATTTGAAATATTAGAGAAATAAACAAGAATGAGGACTAAAGAGAAATATTGAAGACTCTAAAATACCTCAACAGAAGAAAACATAGAACATTGAAGGATAAACAGGTCTAAGGTGCTTCCAAGAGTCATTTCTTAGCCTAAATTTTTCATCCTACTGTAGTAATAATTTATGGAACAAAATTAAAACAGGAAAAACAACAGACAGCTCAGAATACATCACCAATAGCCAAGCTCAGGGATCCAATGATAGAGGCTTCTGAAGAACAAACATGTCACAACATCATCAAGCTTCCAAGACTTCAATTTCTTCTTCAACTTCAAACAGACTATGTATTATTTCAGAGAGTTTCGGTGTTACAAATAGTGACCAACCAACCAACCAACCAACCAACCAACAACTTCTCATCTTCTTCAGAAGTATTTATAGAAGAAATGAGGAGGTGGAAGAGTTTTAGGTTTGAAGTGCAATAAATTCTACACTAAATGCAACTCCTAGCCTTGAAAACCATGCAAGGCCTAAGGCAGGAGAGCATTGAATTATGATTCTGTTCCATTTACTCTGTTTCTATATTTTTAGGCTTAATGGGAAGAAATATTGACTTCAAGGCCTATTTATCTTTTATAATAACTTCACTGACAGTTTAGAATTTGTTCTTTCTTTGGTAATAATTGTTCAGGTGTCTTTATGCAAATATCTTCAAATTGGTCAATAAGTAGACATTATTTTGATTTCTATGAGGCTACAGGTGGCCTTGGTAGCTGCAGAGGATTCAATTAGCCTTTGATGTGGCAGTGGAGGCTTCTCGAATTGATAGATCTCCTTTTTTTTCCCTAAAACACTGCTAATCTGCTTTTGATCTAGGTTTTAGGCCTGATTAAGCTTAATCTCTGTCTTCTGGTCTTCATAATGTCTTCATCTGCATGGATTAGGACTTTGATAATCAAATTTATGCCTTAATCCCTCAAAACTGTGTTAGAAACCTTTGATCCTTCATTTCTACTTTGATCCCATACTTTGATACTGATACTCTTTGTATAATTAAGGTTCTTTGTGTTTTGTTGTTTTTTTAGGCGTGCAGAGGGCTTTATAACATTACCAATGTTCATGAGACATGGGTAAAATCATGATGTGAACCCTGCAGATTCATTTTATTTATTAATGGTGGCCTAGGGAATCATCATCCCCAGCCTTTTATTTCCTTTTAAAACTATTAAGAAACCTTAAAAACTCGCACAAAACGAGCAAAAATTAAGAAAATATGTGAAGATTAGGTCAAAGGGTGCTTTGGGCATGAGAATAAATCATGGCCATCAATCCAGATTAATCGAAGATCGAGATTGCTCGATGGATTGATGGGGAGGCGGTTGGATGAAAAGGAGGGAAGATTAAGTCTGGGCCGTTGATCTAGATTGATCAATGGCCAAGATTGATCAAGAAGTTTATAATGCGAAAGGGAAATGTTATGGCGGAATGGAGGAAATTGCAAAGAAAGGGAGAAAACCTTAATTGGAAGCAAAAAATGATTTAAATGAAGTTTGGGGTCGCAGAGTGATCTGGGCCATTGGATTCAAAAGATGGACAGTCGGGATCTTCGGATGAAGTCCTTTAGAGAACAGACGGAGGGAAATGAAATGGGATCGGGAACAATCTGAGCACAGATCACATGAGAAAATGCCTTGCGAAAGATGGTGGTAAGAATAAATTAGCTGGTGGTATTCGCGCAGCTTCGAAGCAGTTTTGAATTTGGCCCAAAAAAATGCGATATGCTTCGTTGCCCGACACGTGTCTTTTTAATACCACCCATTTCACGTAATTTTTTTGGCATTAACTTTCAGGCACAAAATTACACGATATGGAGTTCCAGCCGTCGGATGGGGGGCAGCAGATCCAACGGTACAGATCGCACGTGATGGAGAGCAAGATGCACGGGAAAAAAAGGTGGGTAGGGTTAGTGGCGGTTTAGATCCTGACCGTTGGATCTCAGGAATGGACGGTCAAGGTCTGTCGATGGGGAGAATGAGAAGGGCGGGGTTTTGAAAAGTGGATGTAATGTGGACCGTCCGATCTCAGAAGATCAACGACAGAAATTAAAGATGGTGGATGTAATGTGGACCGTCCGATCTCAGAAGATCAATGACAGAAATTAAAGATGGTGGATGAAGGGTCAAGAGAATGGCGGAACTGTGATGAAGCGCAGACCATTGGATCCGGCAAAATGAACGGTCAGGATTAAATCGTGGATCGCACATCGGAGGTGAAAAGCGAATGGGATGTTTGGATTTGCGATGTGTGATTAAGCGATGGCTGTTGGATCGGGATGAGAGATAAACAGTCAGGATTGAATCGGCGAGTTTGATGTCAGAGGGCTCTGAGCGGTGCGCGATTAATTCTCAACTGTCGATTTTTATGGATTTGATAGCTGAGATCCAATCGACGGATCTGCATCAGAAGAGGAAAAAGGAATCTGCGATTGCCGATTGTGATGGGACGAATATTTTCAATGTCATGAGCCAATGGCTGTTGATTTGCAGAGATCGACGGCCCAAATTTATTTAAAATATTCATGTCGGGAATGGAAAAACAAGGGAAAAGGGGTTCAGAAAAGGGTTTTTAAGTCTTTTAGTGCCCGTTTGCAGGGCTTAAGGTCTTATGAAGTGGAGGTCTGAAGGAAATAAGCCCTCGGGGGCTTAAGAAAACATTATATGAAAAAGACTATTTTAGGCTTAAAAAACAGTGTTTTTAAGGGAAATTGAGGGTTCCAATAGGTGAATGAAGGCTTTTTTAAACCAAATAATAGAGAAATATAAGGTTTAAAAGGTATTTTGAGGTGATTTTGAAGGTTAAATGAGGCTTATGGAGGGATTTCATGAAGTAAAAAGGGTGAAAAATGAGGTTTATTTATGAGTGAAAGGAGGGGTAAAAATGATGGAAAATGGGATTTTCAAGCAGTCTTCTCTTGGCAAATAGCAGATTTTTAGGATTATGAGGGAAACAGCAGTGAATATTAACTTAAAGGTTATTTATCTTCATAAAAACTTCAGAGATGATAGGTTTTGAAAGGGAATTATCTCTTGAAGTTTTTAAGAACAAAATTATCCACTTCTTGGTATAACAGAATTTATCAGTGGCTAACACACGCAAATCCACCGATATTTATAACTGGTATCGGTATTTGTGTGGTTCCCATGGATCGTATAATGGCACCGCTGCATATAGAAACATAAACACACAGGTTGACAGTTATTGACACGCACCGGTTTTCATTTTTTTTAGAAACATCGACCTCTGACAGTCCAATTATTGTGATTGTTTTAAATTCTTTATTCATCAAAAGTCAACACATCTTATAAAAATATTCATATTAATTACATTTTTATTAATGCATTTGAATGTGCTGTTTGGATTAATTTGTTATATCATATCAAAATTATTATGGTTTTTTAAAATTCATTATTCATCAAAAGTCAACACATATATATCTTATAACAATATTCATATGAATTAAGTTTTTATTAGTGCATTTGAGAAAGAAAATGGAGAATGCAATAGGGTAAATTAAAACATATTTTATGATTATATATATATATATATATATATATATATATATATATATATATATATATATAAGACAGTCTTTATCATACAAAATGGGACAGTTATTTGTATCCCTTTGTCTTTCAATTTGCACACTATGTCCATTACATTAAACAAAATGTCTGATTTCACAAACATATTTCAAAAAATAAAATTCTTTGCTTTGATATCCAAACAGAGTGATCATCATTCGTCGCTTGAACTACTGTTACTACTAGATCTCCTTCCATGACTTGGGTTATTTTCAGGAGTGTTTTTTTCACGACATTGATTGTCTTCTTCTTCTTCACCTTCCATCTACAAACATAAAAATAAACTGAAATGAGTGTATATACATTCGTGAGAATAATGAAAATTGCAATATTAAATAATATACATCAATGTAAATTGAAAATTTAAATGACGCACCATAGCAACAATTGACTCATAAACTATACACATTCTTTCAAAACCATGTACCATGCCATCTTTCAAAATTTCATCTGTTGGCGTAGTTACATACTTTGTTTCCTGCAAGTTTTATACCCCATAAAAAATCATATATTTAATATAAAGGATGTTTTTGTTCTATTAATTATATACGGAGCTAAGTAAAAAAAGATCGATAGATGCTTAAAAATTCCACAATTAAATTTTGATATGCCAACATATATTCACAACCCATATTTAACCCAATTTCAATCAATTCGTCTGATGGTTGTTCTTTGTATGTTAGCACATGTTTGAAGACATTCAATGATTATTTTTGTAAAACAACTTAAAAAACACAAAAATGAAATCTAGTTAAGTTGCTATAAGGAAGTAACAATTACTCACAAAGTTAGAGATCAACCCTTTTCTTCTTTGTCATCCTGTTTCATGTGCTAAATGGGATCCATTTTATTTTCTTTTCTGCAAGAAAATTCTTGAAAATTAGTATTTAATGCTAAATTGTTTATTTATTGCACTTAATGATCGAAAAAATCAATGATTACATACTACATTTGAAGCACGTTGTTGCTGAGATGGCTCCTCCTGTGACGCAATTTTATCCATTTTTTTTACCATCTCCTCGTACACCCTTTTGGACATTCCCACTGGCATATTTCTGATATCAGCTCATTCATCTTCTGAGATTTTCATAATCTTCCTGAAAATGTAACATGACAATAAAATATTTAATTTTTATATTGATATATGAAAAGTAAATATAACAAAAGTTATATTTATAAATAATTCTAGACAAACATTTAAAGGAATATTACTTTTTCACTCCTTCTTTTTTGTTGTTGTGCATTTTTGCTATTAAAAGTCTGACATGTCTCATTGACCAATTCTCTGGAAACTCTTGTTGTAGTTTAGATAAAAAAAAATTCTTGGAATGATTGGATTTATTTTTGTATTGTAAGTGGAAAGAACATCTATACATTCGTTCCACTAGATCCCTCAAACTTTTGTAAAAGTTTTTCCCCCTTTCGTTAACTTCCAACACCACTCTAGATGAGTTAAGCAGAAATTCATTTGCATGTTCTATTTTTTTTCTTTTCTTAGAACAACATTCCTTTTCTAAGTTGTTGGTCCCTGTAGAACATGAAACAGATGTGAATTAGTGGAATATTTGACACATGTTATCTAATAATTTTAAGTATATTATTAATGATAATTAAAAAAAGAAACTAATATTGGATCAATAGTATTTTTTCATTCACCTGATTCATCCTTTTGCAATTTCTCCATTAAAATTTTATGCTCTTCTGGTCCTAGACAAGAAATAATCATATCAAGCTTCATCATTTTATGGCTCTACATGATACACGATAAATAATACATATTAGTTAAACTTACATATAGTTCAAAAATAATATTTTTTATAAAGAATTTACAAAGAGCTTGCCTTTGTTGCTTTTCTTAATGTGTTAACAGTATTTTTGTTACTTGATCTCTTGTTAGTCATTTCTTTATCAATCTGAAACCTGTACCATATCATTAATTAATATATTTATAAATAAATTCTCAACTTTTTAGGTGGAAAATAAATCTCAAGTCACCGGTGCGCCTTTGATGAGGAACACACTGCAGCCGGTGCATGAGAATATTAAAAATGCACATGAAAATAGTATAATAGACCGTACAGTGCATTGGGTATTATAAACGCACCACAAAAACAATTTCCTAGATCGTACGGTGCATGGGTTATTATAAACACACTATAAAAATGGTGTAGTACACCATACAGTGCTCAATGGATTGATGGGGAGGAGGTTGGATGAAAAGGGGGGAAGATTAAGTCTGGGCCATTGATCTAGACTGATCAATGGCCAAGATTGATCAGGAAGTTTATAATGCGAAAGGGAAATGTTATGGCGGAATGGAGGAAATTGCAAAGAAAGGGAGAAAACCTTAATTGGAAGCAAAAAATGATTTAAATGAATTTTTGGGTCGCAGAGTGATCTGGGTCGTTGGCTTCAAAATATGGATGGTCGGGATCTTCGGATGAAGTCCTTTAGAGAACAGATGGAGGGAAACGAAATGGGATCGGGAAAAATCTGAGCCGTTGGATGAGAATGATGGATGGCAGAGATCACATGAGAAAATGCCTTGCGGAAGATGGTGGTAAGCAGAAATCAGCTGGTGGTATTCATGCAACTTTGAAGCGGTTTTGAATTTGGCCCAAAAAATGCGATATGCTTCGCTGCCCGACACATGTCTTTTTAATACCACCCATTTCACATAATTTTTTTGGCATTAACGTTCAGGCACAAAATTACACGATATGTAGTTTATGCCGTCGAATGAGGGGCAGCAGATCCAACGGTGCAGATTGCACGCGATGGAGAGCAAGATGCACGGGCTAAAAAGGTGGGTAGGGTCAGTGGCGGTTTAGATCCTGATCGTTGGATCTCAGGAATGGACGGTCAAGGTCTGTCGATGGGGAGAATGAGAAGGGCGGGGTTTTGAAAAGCAGACATAACGTGGACCGTCCGATCTCAGAAGATCAACAATGGAGATTAAAGATGGTGGATGAAGGGTCAGAAGAATGGCGGAACTGTGATGAAGCGTGGACCGTTGGATCTGGCAGAATGAACGGTCAGGATTAAATCGAGGATCGCACATCCGAGGTGAAAAGCAAACGGGACGTTTGAATTTGCGATGTGTGATTAAGCGCTAGCTGTTGGATCGGGATGAGAGATCAACTGTCAGGATTGAATTGGCGAGTTTGATGTCGGAGGGCCCTGAGCAGTGCGCAAGTAAATCTCAGCTGTCAATTCTTGTGGATTCGACGGCTAAGATTCAATTGACGGATCTGCATCGGAAGAGGAAAAAGGAATCTGTGATTTTCGATTCTGATGGGATGAATATTTGCGATGCGATGAGCAGATGGCTGTTGATCTGTAGAAATCAACGACCCAAATTTATTTAAAATATTCATGTCGGGAATGGAAAAAACAAAGGAAAAGGGGTTTAGAAAAGGGTTTTTAAGTCTTTTAGCGCCCGTTTGTGGGGTTTAAGGTCTTATGAAGCGGAGGTTTCAAGGAAATAAGCCCTCGAGGGCTTAAGAAGACATTATATGAAAAAGACTATTTTAGGCTTAAAAAACAGTGTTTTTAAGGGAAATTGAGGGTTCCGATAGGTGAATGAAGGCTTTTTGAAACCAAATAACAGAGAAATATAAGGTTTAAAAGGTATTCTGAAGTGATTTTGAAGGTTAAATGAGGCTTATGGAGGGATTTAATGAAGGAAAAAGGGTGAAAAATGAGGTTTATTTATGAGTGAAAGGAGGGGTAAAAATGATGGAAAATGGGATTTTCAAGTAGTCTTCTTTTGGCAAACAGAAGATTTTTGGGATTATGAGGGAAAAAACAGTGAATATTAACTTAAAGGTTATTTATCTTCATAAAAACTTCAAATATGATAGGTTTTGAAAGGGAATTATCTCTTGAAGTTTTGAAGAACAAAATTATCCACTTCTTGGTATAACAGAATTTATCAGTGGCTAGCACACGCAAATGCACCGATATTTATAACTGGTATCGGTATTTGTGTGGTTCCCATGGATTGTACAATGGCACTGGTGCATATAGAAACATAAACACACAGGTCGACAGTTATTGACACGCACAAGTTTTCATTTTTTTTAGAAACATCGACCTGTGACAGTCCAATTATTGTGATTGTTTTAAATTCTTTATTCATCAAAAGTCAACACATCTTATAAAAATATTCATATTAATTACATTTTTATTAATGCATTTGAATGTGTTGTTTGGATTAATTTGTTATATCATATCAAAATTATTGTGGTTTTTTAAAATTCATTATTCATCAAAACTCAACACATATATATCTTATAACAATATTCATATGAATTAAGTTTTTATTAGTGCATTTGAGAGCGACAATGGAGAATGCAATAGGGTAAATTAAAACATATTTTATTATATATATATATATATATATATATATATATATATAAAAGAAAGTCTTTATCATACAAAATGGGACAGTTATTTGTATCCCTTTGTCTTTCAATTTGGACACTATGTCCTTTACATTAAACAAAATGTCTGATTTCACAAACATATTTCAAAAAATAAAATGCTTTGCTTTGATATCCAAACATAGTGATCATCATTCATCACTTGAACTACTGTTACTACAAGAGCTCCTTCCATGACTTGGGTTATTTTCAGGAGTGTTTTTTTCACGACATTGATTGTCTTCTTCTTCTTCACCTTCCATATACAAACATAAAAATAAACTGAAATGAGTGTATATACATTGGTGAGAATAATGAAAATTTCAATATTAAATAATATACATCAATGTAAATCAAAAATTTAAATGACGCACCATAGCAACAATTGACTCATAAACTATACACATTCTTTCAAAACCATGTACCATGCCATCTTTCAAAATTTCATATGTAGGCGTAGTTACATACTTTTCTTCCTGCAAGTTTTATACCCCATAAAAAATCATATATTTAATATAAAGGATGTTTTTTTTCTATTAATTATATACGGAGCTAAGTAAAACAAGATCGATAGATGCTTAAAAATTCCACAATTAAATTTTGATATGCCAACATATATTCACAACCCATATTTAACCCAATTTCAATGAATTCGTCTGATGGTTCTTCTTTGTATGTTAGCACCTGTTTGAAGACATTCAATGATGTGTTTTGTAAAACAACTTTAAAAAATGCAAAAATGAAATCTAGTTAAGTTGTTATAAGGAAGTAACAATTACTCACAAAGTTAGAGATCAACCCTTTTCTTCCTTGTCGTCCTGTTTTATGTGCTAAATGGGATCCATTTTATTTTCTTTTCTGCAAGAAAATTCTTGAAAATTAGTATTTAATGATAAATTGTTTATTTATTGTACCTAATGATCCAAAAAAACAATGATTACATATTACATTTGAAGCATGTTGTTGCTGAGATGGCTCCTCCTGCGATGCAATTTTATCGATTTCTTTGACCATCTCCTCGTACACCTTTTTGAACATTCCTATTGGCATATTTATGATATCAGCTCGTTCATCTTCTGATATTATCATAATCTTCCTGAAAATGTAACATGACAATAAAATATTTAATTTTTATATTGATATATGAAAAGTAAATATAACAAAAGTGATATTTATAAATAATTCTAGACAAACATTTAAAGGAATATTACTTTTTCACTCCTTTTTTATTGTTGTTCATTTTTTCTATTAAAAGTTTGACATGTCTCATTGACCAATTCTCTGGAAACTCTTCCTGTAGTTTAGATAAAAAAAAAATTCTTGGAATGATTGGATTTATTTTTATATTGTAAGTGGAAAGAACGTCTATACATTCGTTCCACTAGATCCCTCAAACTTTTTTAAAAGTATTTCCCCTTTCGTTAACTTCCAACACCACTCCAGATGAGTTAAGGAGAAATTCATTTTCATTTGCATGTTCTATTTTTTTTCTTTTCTTAGAACAACATTCCTTTTCTGAGTTGTTGGTCCCTGTAGAACATGAAACAGATGTGAATTAGTGGAATTTTTGACACATGTTATCTAATAATTTTAAGTATATTATTAATTATAATTAAAAAAAGAAACTAATATTGGATCGATAGTATTTTTTCATTCACCTAATTCATCCTTTTGCAATTTCTCCATTAAACGTTTATGCTCTTCTGGTCCTAGACCAGAAATAATCATATCAAGCTTCATCATTTTATGGCTCTGCATGATACACGATAAATAATACATGCTAGTTAAACTTACATATAGTTCAAAAATAATATTTTTTATAAAGAATTTACAAATAACTTGCCTTTGTTGCTTTTCTTAATGTGTTAACAATATTTTTGTTACTTGATCTCTTGTTAGTCATTTCTTTATCAATCTGAAACCTGTACCATATCATTCATTAATATATTTATAAATAAATTCTCAACTTTTCAGGTGGAAAATAAATCTCGAGTCATCGGTGCGTCTTTCATAAGGAACGCACTGCAGCCGGTGCATGGGAATATTAAAAATGCACTGGAAAACAGTATAATAGACCGTACGGTGCGTTGGGTATTATAAATGCACCGCAAAAACAATTTCCTAGAACTTACGGTGCGTGGGGTATTATAAACACACTGCAAAAATGGTGTAATACACCATACAGTGCTATCCTCGTTAAATGGAGCATCGGTGCTCTATTTTAGATATGGCGCATTGATTTAAAAAAAATGTTTTCAATTTTTTTACTACACAGTACTTACATGGTGCATTGTATAATACAGTGCACCGGTATGGTAGCATACGCAGGGCGCACTGATAAAGAAAAATCCATTTTTTTGAAAAATTCATGCAATGGCCGAATGGATTGGGATCAGACTATGCAAGTCGTCCCGTGGGTTCGACATCAATTTAAAATCAAAAACCCTAATTCTGAAATCACAAAAATAGGGAGAAGAAAGGGAAAAAACAAAAACTTGAATGGTTTAGGTTAAAAACGGATAAAACTACAGAAAAAATAAAAAAATTGCAGAAAAAATTTAAAAAAATAACCAAATTTACTCACGAGATGGTTTGAAATTTTATGATACATGGATTGAATCACCAAAGGTTTGGTTTCTAATTGTATGAATACTTCTGTTCGAACGTATTTCGCTGCTCCACAATGCCCTCGTACTCTTTTTCTCCAAGTCTATCTCCTGCAAATATCTGGCTTAAAATTTTAGCAAAAAGAGTGAAATAATGAAAACTATTTAGTATTTAAAGAATTATTTTATGAAATTAGATTTTCGAAAATATTTTGCTGTACATTTTTCAAATTGCCACCTTTTTTTCACTTAAAGAAAATAGAGTTGTGTTTTTTAATTTGCTTTTATTCGTTACTGGTGCGTAAGAGTTGTGAAGCACCTGTGTGTCTTAGTAATACAACGCACTGGTGCGTGTTATGATGATAGACGCACCGGACTGTATAAAATTCTTTTTTTTTTCTATATAATATCATAATAAAATAATGATAATTCTAAAGTACATGAATTTATTTTCATTATTTTCTAAACGTTATTATGTTACAAAAATTCATATTATTCTAGATTTTTTATTTTACAATTATTTGAAAATTTACAAATTTAAATATTTTAATAAAATTATTTCACACTAATACAATTAAAATTTTCACATTAATACAATTAAAATTTAAAAAATATTTTACATACAATTAGAATTGGAATTAGAATTACAATTTTACATTAATTTCACATACATGAATTACGATTAGAATTACAATTACAATTTTACATAAAATTACATTTACAATTACAATTACAATTTTACAAATATTTTACATACCATTCAATTAAAATTGCAATTACAAATACAATTACAAATTCAGAATTTTACATATAATTACATTTACAATTTTACATAGAATTACATTTACAATTACAATTACAATTTTACAAATATTTTACATACAATTCAATTAAAATTACAATTACATATACAATTACAATTTTAGAAATTTACATACAATTAGAATTACAATTATAATTTTACAATTTTTCATATATACAATTACAATCATTTCACAATAAATTAAATATTAAAATTAAAATTAAAATTTTACATTAATAAATATTTTACATCAAATTACAGTTAAAATTACAATTAGTACAAATACAAATACAATTTTACAATTTTACATACAGTTAAAATTTCAATTTCAATTACAATCACGACATAATATTTAATAAATATCATGGTCATTTAATATTAAATTAATTAATAAACATCATCATGATCATGATAACCATCTTACAAACATCATATTCAGCTAAAAAACACATTCAAACATCAAATTAACATTATATATTAACATCATCACAACACAAACATCAAATATACATCTCATGTCAAATAACTCATGATATCACATATACACATCTATCTGCAAGCTAAACATTAAATGAACATATCTAACATGACCTAACAATATGCACCACATCATGATGATCATCGATTTGTAAATTAAGTACAACTGCAACATGAACATAAAATACATGGACCATATATATATATATATTATATATATAACTGAATAATGTTAAAAATATACAACTGTAATATAAATGTCATGGATCAGCTGGTAGTAGTATAACAACATAAATAACAGTACAAGTGGAGGCCTGCTTAGTAAAGGGTGCAGCCTCGATGGTCGATGGTCGAGCCTACTCATGATCGTGATCACTAGCACTGATGGATGCATCGAAAGTTGGTGGTAGTACAACATCAATATAAGTAGTAGTAGTGGAGGTCTGCTCAGTCAATACTGCAGCCTTGATGGTCGATGGTCTAGACACCTACTCATGATCATGACTAGTACTGATGGATGCTGCAGCAAGCTGCTGACTGGACGTGGCCAATGGTCCAGCCTTATCTCCATGATTACTGCTGCTAGATGTTGCTAGTGGAGCCTCATGCTCATCAGGCACTGCACGAGGTGAATGATCATGAGATGCATGTGAATCGCTACTCACGGACTCTCCATCATGTGCTGCAGCTCGACCATGCCTATAGCTACGGACAATCCTCCTCAGTCGCGTAACAGTTGTCATAGCTCCTACAACATGCTGCATCAGGCTATACATGCCACGCGACATCCCTCTCCACATCCGTAACAGCCTATCATCAGCTTGTATGTCTCTGTAATGAGCGGGCCTGATGCCCGCATCAATAATCAATGCACAAAGTTGGTTTCCCAACTCCATCCTATATCTAGTCTTAGGTCGGCCGCGTATAGAAAAAGGCGGTACCGGTGCACCATGAATAGGAGCATGTCTCTCTTATGCATTGTCCTCATCCTGATCATGATCATCCTTTGCATCGACCATGTCCTAATCGCCATCAAGATCCACACTTGGATCATGTGGTGGATCCAACATCTCCTCGCCATCAAAAGAGTGAATGTTTGCAAAATATATACAAGTACACAATAATAGTTAGACAATTTCATTACACAATTTAATAAAAACAAGTTAAAGAACATGTTTGAATAAATATAAATAAAACTGTAATATTACCTCTATCATTTGGCGGCTCATCATCTGTGAAGAGGATGTTGGGACACCCTCGCCAATCTAATCCAACATAAGCACATGGGACCATAATGAATGGATGCAGCCCATCAACACTAGCTAGTAAGTCTAGTGCATCATGCGATATCCTGGTTGGAAACATAGTGTCTCCCCTCTAGGGCATCATCTACCCCCACATGTGTATTCGGGCCTCAAACATCGGTGTACGAGGGTGTCGAAAAAAACTAGGTCTCATCTCTGGAAACCTATAAAAAAATAAATAAAACAACTCTATAGCAAAAGGGAATTTAACCCTCCCTTGTGCATGAGCACGACATTTATCTAAGGCCGTACAAAACTGCCGCAAAAAAATGGTAGACCACCTGACAAGTCATGGCTGATGTACTAAAGAATCAACATAATATAAAAGCAAGAAACTAATGCATTGCCCCTCACTAGTATTGTGCGAAAATGTAGAAATGATAAGTGAGAGGCACTGCACGTCCTGTCTACCAAATCCACCTAAAAATAACTGACCTCCAGGTACCTAAAACTCTGAAGGAGACAGTACATGTGCTCCAATGTATCTCTGGGAGTAAACTAACTGAATCCCTGCTACACAACTAGCTAACATGTCTGGGAATGAGGGAAAATCCACCCCTCTCCCCGATAGTCCTACAATAAAATAAATATCCTCCTTAGTGGGTGTGTACCATTGGTTAGGACCAACCTAGAAATCATGTCGGTGGGCATTCCACCTGCGGACAAGATATCTCAGAAACACACTATGGGCCTTTAGGGAAGTAGCCTCCTCATATAACTTGAGGAGGCATACCTACCTAAGGATCCCCTGTGTATCTGCAGTAATAGGGCGAGGATATGCATCTCTCTCCCTCTCTCGAGCCTCCCATTGGCGAATCATGTCATACTGTTCAGCCTGTTGTTGTTGTTGTTCCTCCTCTTCTCTTTGAATCATTAACATATTAATTATTATTTTTTATTAAAATAGACATGTATTTAGGAATATACATATATATATATTTTTGAAAAAAAAACAAACAAACCAGTTGATGCGCCAGAAAAACAGTCACACACCAGCGGCGTCACGGCTTAAGTTTGTAGCGCACCGGTGTTGGTGCCCCTAGTGAAATACAATGCATTGGCCTCAGTGTAGCTGTCTATTTTTCAAGCACCGTTTACTATATTTAAGTTCATAATAGCGGTGCACTGATTGAAATATACGCCCCGGAGCATATATTTGTGTTAGCCAACCGACTCCATGACAATTACATAGTCGATGGTGTTGTCTTTTACCCGACCGCACCGTTGACCCTCTTGGAATGCAGAATGCGGTGCGCTAACATACACCGGAGCGGATGATTCTGTCAACGCACAACACTAGGATTCCCATGGTCAACGGTGCGCCTGGTTAAATGAACAAACCACATTTTATTTCTTTTTAATTTAAAATTATGTGGGGCGCCTTTCGGAACCGCCCCGTAAGCAGTGTGGATACCGTTAGCACCGGCGACGGTGCGCCTTGTATTTTTTACAGCAAGCACCGCTATCTGGTGCGAGCCGAACAACTCATGTGCACTGTGCGACAAATATTTTTTTTCTTTTTAATGGTTATTTTTAAGGTTATTGAAAATTATAATCCGCTAAAAGGCTTAATTATGGAAAAACTAGAAAAATACCTGTACATTTCGCCGTCAAAGAGGCATATTGGCAGTAAAATTTGCAAAAGAAAATTTGACCACCGTTTTTAAAAATGCAAGCTGTATATTGGTGGCCAATGTAGAGCAACAGTGCATGGAATACGTGTAATGAGAGCATCCATGTCAGGGCGAATCAGAGAAAGGGAAATGGCACCAGTGCTTGAGAGCTCTGGAGCACTCAGAAAAGTGAAAAATGTGGTTTTTTGGGCCTTAATTTTTTTTTTTTTATTAACCCTGTTCTGGTGCGCGGGGTTTTATAGGCGCACTAGTACGCTTTCTTAAAACCACACCGGACAGTTTCAGATTTGGCGCATTGTTAATAATGCATGGGGGGAGTTCCCTAACACAGCACCAGGATGTTTCAATTTTGGCACGATGTTTTGATGATGCACTGGGGCCAAATATTTGTAATGCACCGGTGCGCAATATTCTTAAAGCGTTGGTTACTAGACTTCATTTTTTTTAATTTAATGCTATTCCGATGCGTGAATTTTATAGGTGCACCAATACTCTTGGATAAGAACGCACCGACACATTTCTTTTTTAGGGTGGTGTTTTATGATGCACTGGCATAGAATAGTACTGAAGCACCTGTGCATGGCCATAATAGGACGCCCCCGGCGAGTGTGTACATCGTGCACATTGTCGAGTGTGCCAATGTTTTCTGCACACCAGTGGGTTTTATGGTAGAGCGTGCACCGGTAATTGAGAGCTCAGGAGCACTGGAAAATGAAAATCCATATTTTTTACCGTAATTACTTTTTTAATCTAACCCTTTACCGGTGTGTGCGGTTTATAGGCGCACCAGTTATTTTTCTTACAAATGCACCGGTCGGTTTGTGTTTTGGCACATTGTCTTATGATGCACTGGTGCGGTTTTTTTCTACTGCACCTGGTAGTTTCGGTTTTGGTGCGGTGTTTTATAATGCATCGATGCGGAAGAGTCGAGATGCACCGATGCCATAGAATAATACGACGCACTGGGCGGGTGTGTACATAGTGAATACTGTCCGATGTGCCAATGTTTTTGTGCGCACTGGTGCTTTTGGTATTGCAAAGCACGAGGGCGACGTTTAGTGATAAGCACACCGAGAGGAAAACATTTTCAAAATCCTCCGCTCACCAACCTCCTCTAGTAACCTCCGCTAAAAATGAATGTATGGGGTATTTTTGTGTGGGGTTCCTCAAAAGCATCTGCTAGAGGTTATTTTCCTTGTAATGTATTAGAGGCGGAAGAGGTGGAGGGAGAGGAAGAGAAGGACATAAAAGAGAACTAGACTCCTTTGTATTTCCCATCCTCGATGAAGATACAATAGTAACAATGCAAAATATCTCACCCTCCATCCTTGCTAACTTCCATGGATTTAGAAGTGAGGATCCTGAAACATTTCAATTTCTATTCGAAGTTTTATGTAGATCCTATGACTATTTTCTCGACTCTAACAAATTCAAATTTTTTTTAGCCAATATTAAGGATACAACATTAAAATGGTTTATGGGCTTTGGAACAAACTCCCTTAGAACATGGGAACAGATGAAAATTGAATTCTTAGAGAAATGCAAGGATTATTTCATGCCCCATAAAATTAAGGATAAATTTTTTAAAATGATGCAAAGAGAAGATGAAAATATTAAAATAGATAAAATGGAAAATCTATATGAAGAGGCTCTGAAATATCTCCTATTAAAATCCATCAGGGATGAGTGGATAGATATTATCAGCCTGATGGGTAAAGAGGATATTTATCAGTTATTATTACAATATATTTATGAGTTATGCATACACATTTCAAGAGGAAAGACAAAGACTGGAAAAATCCCAAGAGATCTTGTTATTTCTAGGATTAATAAATCTTCAGTAAGAACAGTAAGTTGGGATGAAATAGGAAATCTGCTTGATAATTTAAAGACAAACATTTTAGAGAGTCTTAGTGAGCAGATAGACACCCTTAAAATGCAAAACAAGAAAAAATATAAAAATACTTCTTTATTCATTTTTTTTCTGAAGTGTAGAAAGAAACATTCCTTGAGAGAACATCCTCTTAATTTAAAAGCAATATAAAATTATGTCATATCTGCAGAAAATCATGATACCAAAGAATTTCCTTCAATACCAGGTCTTAGAGTTGTTTACCAAGAGTAATTAGTACGAAATTAGGCAGAACCTCTTTGTTTTATTGCTAAGAGACCATGGAAAAATGAAGGATTTAACACCCAAACATATGCACAACCATCACAAAATATATGGACTGCACACATGCCTTGGCAACCTTTGCCTCAACCTTGTGCACAAGGGTGGAAAAGTCCTTATGGAAGATATCCTCAATACCCTCAATATCGTCAACCTAGTCCTACTTTTCCACCACAACATTTCCCTCAGCCTAATCAACCACCTCAGCTCAATCTCAAAATCCAAACCCACAATTTTTATTGCCATTTCCACAAAAACCAAGTCAATTTCCTGCTCAACCTCTTCCAAATCCAAACAATAAAAGCTCACAACCTGTTTACCACATAGTAGGGAAATATTTCCAAACTTATATGATAAATCTATGATATATAAACAATGTATAACTTAGATCTCGTATATTATTGGAAAAGAAGCCACTGTCAGTTGTTATTAAGGAAAGTGAAAGGATTATCACTTTGAGGAAGATACATCTCTTCATGAGAACGAAAATTCCAAAAAACAAATGACCCTTGTACATACCAATGATATTCCAATAAACTCAACTCCCATTCCAGAAAAACCTTCAGTTTCTGTATAAAACCCACCTTTTCCGAAAAGACTGAAAATGGGTAAAGCGGTAGAGAAACCAATTATGATACAATGGATGAAATGAATAATGTTTGTATAAAAATCCCTTTTCTATAGGCTGTCAATGAAATATAAATATTTTCAAAGAAAATTAGGGATTTAAGCATTAAAATACCTGGAATAAAACGAAAAGAAGTCAAAGGAATTAAACTAGTTGGAAAAATTGCAGATATCATGACTGGAAAAACAACAGGTCAAAAATATCTAGATTTAGGAAGTCCCATTTCTAAAACACACATCAATTGTGTCAAGATACCAAATATATTGATTGGTTTAGGATAATCCATAAACATCAGGATTAAATATACTATGGATCAATTGAAACTTCCTAATCTTCAATATACACCCACATTATTACAACTAGCAGACTAAATGTTATAAAACCTGATGGTGTATTAGAATATTTGTTTGTATACTTAGATTATTGGGAATACCTTGTTAATTTTATGATTTTAACACCTAAGAATAATCTAGGAGGGCATCCATTGATCCTAGGTAGGCCATGGTTATCTACAGCTAATTCTTTTATAATTTGTACATCTTGTGATATGTTTATCTCTGATGGAAGTTCAATAAATAAATTCACATTATATCCTCCAATAAAAACAATGATAGAAGTATAAAGTGAAGAATAGATAGAAGATGATATTGATACACGATCAATTTTTTCTACTTCACAAATAGATGAAGGTGATCAAATTTTAAATTTAATGGAAAATAATGAATCTTCTTCATATTATGAGTCTAGTCAAAATAATCAAGAGAAATATAATATTGAATATCTATCATATTATTAGATGTATTTACATTCTATGGAAAAAAATTGGAAATTCTTTAATAGAAATTTTTCCAGTAAAAACATTGAATGTGAATGATAACCTGGAAGAGTCTCAAAATAAAGAATTAGTAAAAATGCTACAAGAACATTCCTCTTCTTAGTCATGGGAATACACTGAGATGAAGGGAATAAACCTGAAACTTGTATGAATCATATATATATTGAAGAAAAATGATAACCAATCAGACAACCACAAAGGAGGATGAATCCAAATTTAAGGGAAATTGTTAAGGAAGAATTACAAAAATTGTTGAATGTGAATTTCATTTATCATATATCTGATAGCCAATGGGTCTCGCCACTAGTAATTGTTCTAAAAAAGAATGGAAAATGGAGAGTATGAATTGATTATAGAGAACTGAATAAATCTACCTTAAAAGATCATTTTCCACTCTCTTTTATAGATCAAGTTGTTCTTGAAACATTGGCAGGAAAGAAGTATTTTTCATTTTTGGATGCCTTTAGTGGATATAATAAATTAATGTAGCTCCAAAATATCAAGACAAAACAAATTTTACCTATCCATTGGGAACTAATGCTTATCAAGTATTTCCTTTTCGATTATGTAATGCACCTGCAACATTCCAAAGGGAAGTTCTAGGAATTTTCTGTGATCTAATTCATGATTGTGTGGATGCATACATGGATGATTTTACTATCTATGGAAACTCTTTTGAAGAAGCTCTTAAGATTTTATAAAAAATTCTTATTAGATGTAAAGAGGAAAATAACTCATTAAGCCATGAAAATAATTTTATGATGTTTATTAAGGGGATTGTTTTAAGCCACCATATTTCTGGAGATGGAATTAAGGTGGATACATATAAGGTAGAAGTAATTTCTAAACTGTTAGTACCTACTTGTCAAAAAAATGTTAGAATTTTTCTTGGTTTTACTGGTTACTATAGATTATTCATAAAAAACTTTACCAATGTTTTCTCTCCACTTTTAAAACTACTTACAAAAGATTGTGAGTTCACCTAGAATTTTGACTGCCAGAAAGCTTTTGAAACATTGAAAGGAAAAATTTCCTAAGCACCAATTTTGAGTTAACCAAAATGGAAATTACCTTTCCATATCTCAATTGAAGCGTGAGACACAACTTTGGGAGCCATGTTAGGCAAAAAAGACTTGAATCCTTATGACATTTACTGTACAAGTAAAACTTTGACTCGTGCAAAGTTAGATTATATTGTCATTAAAAGAGTTTTTAGCAGTTGTGCATGCCATCAACAAGTTTAGACATTATATCACTGGCTATGAAACCTTTATTCATGCAAATCATTCTGCAAACAAATATCTAAGAATAAAATCAATTAAAAATGGAAGAATCACAAGGTGTTTGATTTTTTTACAGGAGTTTAATATTACTATTTTGGATAGACGTGGAAAACAAAACA
This sequence comes from Pinus albicaulis, assembly GCA_034641835.2. NCBI lineage: Eukaryota > Viridiplantae > Streptophyta > Pinopsida > Pinales > Pinaceae > Pinus > Pinus albicaulis. The sequence continues at coordinate 190,878,543 of CM076584.1, read as the reverse complement.
CAGTTGTTGGTTTCTTATCTAGAACCAAAAATAATAATAATAATACCCTTGTAGAAGATGATTTTCCTGATGAATACCTCTTTTCAGTATCTATTAAATCTCCTTGGTTTTCATATATTGATACTTATTTGGCTACAGGGAAGTTACTGTCATATTTATCTCCTCGTGAGAATAGAAAGGTAATTGAAACTGGTGTATCATACTCATGGATAAATGAAGAATTGTACAAAACAAGACCAGGCCTAATCATTCGAAGATGTGTTTTAGAATGTGACGTACCATAAATATTGAAAGCTTGTCATGATGAACCATGCAGAGGGAATTTTTTTGATGAAAGAACTACTTACAAAGTCCCCCTCTTAGGATATTAATTGCCTTCTATTTTTAAATATTCCAAAGAATATTTTAAGAGATGTGCTAATTGTCGAAGAATTTGGAAACTTGTTCCTTAGGATGAAATGCATCTACAACCTCAGGTACCCATTGAAATTTTTTAGAAATGGGATCTAGATTTTGTTGGTCCTATTAATCCATCATCAAGACAAAAAAGGTACATTCTTGTTTTCATTAATTATGTTACGAAGTGGGTAGAAGCTAAAGCACTTCCACTTTCTCCTGAAAATGTTGTAGTTTCTTTTCTTTTTTAGGACATTTTTACTCGTTTTTTTGTCCCAGGGGAAATCGTGACAGATCAAGGTACTCAATTTACATCCAAGTTAGTACAAAATATAATGGAGGAATATAAAATCAAAAATTTAAAATCCACTCCGTATCACCCATAAGAAAATAGATAGGTCAAACCCAACAGTAAAGTAATTGAAGTAATTCTTACCAACATTGTGCATCAACATAGAAGATATTAGGAAAAAAAATTTGAAACGCTTTATGGGAATACTATACCACATGGAGAAACACCACATGACATAATACCTATGAACTTGTTTATGGGAAGCAAGTCATGCTCCCTATTGAGTTCCAAATAAATACTTTCAAGACAAGAGTCAAATTGGGTCTTGATCTAAGTGAAGCACACAAAAAACGAATGGAGAAATTAAATGAATTTGATGAAAAGATACAGGATGATAATAAAAGAACTAACATAGTTCAACAAAAAAGATCCAAATGGCATGACAAATTCATATTTAAGCCCAGAGATTGGGCATTAATATTTGATTCAAAGTTTAAATATTTTCGAGGAAATTTTGAAACTCATTAGCTTGGGCCATATGAGATTGAAACTGTCTTTGACAATGGAGCAATTAGAATTAGAACTATTCATGGATAAAAAGTGAACTTCCTTGTAAATGGTCATCGATTGAGAATTTATCACAAAACATTGACAAGGAAAGAGTTTGTTAAGCATCTACAAGATAATATTGATCCGAAGGTGGTTAGCAAGGATTCTCCTTCCTCTCCAACTTAACTTGCAAAAATCATTTTGTTTTCAATATATATATATATATATATATATATATATATATATATATATATATATATATATATATATATATATATATATATATATATATATATATATATATATATATATATATAAGGAAAAAAAATAAAAAGATAAAATAATTGTATAAACATGAAAAACCGACATTGTTGGCAAGTTTATACCAAAAATCTAGGATGAAAACCAAGCATTATGGGCACCTTATATTTTCCTTTTAACCCATATTCTAGTCCCACTTCTCCTATTACCCTCTTTTTCATTAAAAAATAATCAACTACAAAGTTGCTGACAATCTACAACCTTAAAAAAATTCTTCAGCTGAATTGACTTAAAAGGATTCAATTAAGACATGGAAGATTCAAGCACCAATGGAATAATGATCAAGATTATAGCTAAGGGCATCTAAAGATAACCTGTAAGGGACCAATTAAAAAATTAGAAGGAATAATATAAAGGTATGTAAATGTTAAATTATATAGTAAGGGAAACAAAACATTAGATTATGAACTGAAGTAGACATTGCCACCACCATTCAAAATCAGTATTACTATCAAGTTTCCAACTTCAGAATTAACCATAAATACTATGTCTTGTCAATGAAGTAATAATAAGTCCACCATAATTCAAAATTCAATGTGCATCATCACACAACCACTTCACTCCATAAACCCTACTCCATTTGTAATTCTTCCCTCATCCATACTCTATTTTTTTTTCGAACCACTACTCATTCAACAAATATTGTTTCTTTGATAATTCCACCTCATTTATACTACCATTCTCGCTCCATAAACCTGTCAAAGAAATAAATTAAGGGTGAAGAATTTTATGGCATGGGGGTTATTGTAGGAACATAGGCACATGAAAATAAATTTATGGAAGGTTACCCTCAAGTTAGGAAAATGTTGCAAGAAGTGCAATGGTTGGATTTCATAGAAAAAATTAATAGCCATGATAAAGAAGTTACCAAGTTTTTTCTCCATCATTCGATGGAACCAAGATAGATATTGGGGATGTAGAGATGGTATTAACAAAATATTTTGTAGAAGAAGTGACTGGCCTACCCAGAGCTTGTGAAAAATGGTTCAAAAACAGAGGAATTGAAGAAATAGGATGGAAAATATTTCTAAAAAAACCAAGTTATGAACACTTCAGTATTTAAGAAAGGCATTCTAGTTTCATCTCTTAAAAATAATTGGAGATATTTTTTATTGATCATTCAAAAATTTATTACTTGTGAGAGTCGATTTGGAAACCTGTTTTTCTATCATATGTGTTTAATGATGTACTTCCTTTAGTGTAATTAGCTCAATTTTCCTTATTTCTTACTCCATAGTATGAATAAAATGGCCAATAACACTCAGAGAAAACAAAATTTTATTGAAAACACCACATATCATCATGGTTTAATAAAGATGCTAATTTAATTCCACCTTAAAACCATAGGTGATGACCTGGAAATCTTCTTAGTCATAAATTATGTTTAGGAGGGAGAAAAGGAAGAGTCCAATATTAAAATCGAAAGAAGTAGAAGAAGACTACCTACAAACCCTAGTAATGACTTGCCTTTACAAACATAGAAACCTTCAAAATATGACATTCCTATTATGGTTGTATTAGAAAACCTTAAAGAAAAAAATGTTAGAAGAAAGAAATTAAGTAAGAAGACAGGAAGCACAACCAAAAAGAAAATAGAGGAAGAAGAGAAAAATAAAGAAGAATGGGAGAGGATTCAAAAGAAAGTTCCTACTATTAAAACTCTATCCACTTTAAAAAGGAGAAGAATATTTAATAGAATCATATATGAACAGTCAAGGTAGTCCCTAGAATTGGTCAATTAAGAGGAGAAAGAAACGGAATTCAATATTCCATCCACAAAAGTTCCATCACCAACAATTGTGTTGCCAATCTCAAGTCTAGTAAGAAGAACACCTAAAATAAACCCAATTCAACGAGAAATATATAACTATATTGAATCGCTTGAAAGGAAAGCCTCAAGAAAATCTACAACATCTTTTCCAAATTAGGGGGAATGAGTTCATTTTAATACTCCACCTGAATCTCCAACAGTCAAAACCCCTAAGGAAGAAATTTATGAGCTTGAGACATTAAATAGGAATTTGAAGAAAGAGCATGATGCATTGATAGAACAAAATGAGATTCAAAATACCACAAGTGATAATATCTTATTGCACCTTGGACTATGGTATGAAAAGAAAAATAAGTTGAAGTCCAAAAAAAATCCCTCAAAAGGAATGTCATAAGCCTACACATAAAATTTTAATGAAGAAACCAAGGATGTCAATTACTCTCACAAAGGCAAGTAGAACTAATCTAGATGTTGTTTCTCAGGCATCAAAGGAGATTCAGTGATATAAAAGGGGTACAAAGTTTGAATTTTTGGCATTAGTAACATGCATTGGTCTCTTTGTGGGGGAATGTTGAACCCCATTGCTTCTTTTTGATACCATCCTTTACTTAATATCTTTCTTGTTTACATATTTAACAACACATTGGGCATCTAGTTACAGGATTGATTACATGGCAGGTAGAAAATTATATCCAATTTCATAAAGTGACAATGTTCTCTATTATTTAGTTTAAGGTTTACTCTCGATAATGAATTCTAATGATTTTGTAGCTAATTCGCAATTCCGGAACTAAGTAGATAGTTTGACAGGTTCGAGCATGCTAGTTAGAGAGGGAAATATATGGACGGGAGGAAAAAAATACACATAACGATTTACTCTTATTACCACGAGCCAAAGTGATGAAAAGAGGTCTTGGTTATACAGTGAAGGGAAAGGTCAACCACCAAAGTTGGAAAGAGGCGAGTGAGAACGAGATCCATTCCTCGTGATTTTATTTGCTAATAGAAAATCACGAGCAAATCATATGATGTTATGTTTTCTAGATAAATATAGTTTCCGTTGATTAGGGTTAGGAATAAATCTCTAGACATAATTTTCACGAGGTCTATAACTAATGCCTCTTAGTAGAAATTAAATACATCATCAGTAAGATTGGAACTATGTTATTGAAACTTTGTTTTAAAGAACATATTTCATTTACAGTGCACATCAATGTGTGGTTAAGTGTTTTATCAATAGTGTAATCATGGTTGCCTACTTCTTATGGAGGTAACCCTTGAGGAGGTAAGAAATTTATGTTATTTTCGTTCTTAAGTAGTTAATTTTTTAACTTTGTTTTCAATTTCTATTAGTTAATTTTCTAACTCTGTTGTTAATCTATCTTCGGTTAATTTGTTTGTTCAAAATTTTAAATTATTTCTTTCTTTCATTTATAGAATACGAATTCACATGGATATATAGGATTTTCATGAACGTAGAATTATCGACAAGAGTCAAGAGTGATTTTCATTAAGTGTAATTTCATTCATGAAACTGTTTGGTTTTCTTTAAGTATCAATATTTATTAAGTAAGAGTAATTTCCTTTTCTGCAAATGAATGTGGACTTGATATACATTTATGCAAAGTGTGAGATTGATTATATTTATGAAAGAGTTTGATATTTCCATTTCAAAGCAAAGTGTGGAATTTATAATCAAAAATAGTTTTAGCAGGAGAGTGTGATCATCATTATAGTTTTCTAGGAATCATTAATTTTCTTATGAAAACATGTTCATTTCTATAAAACTTAGTTTCATTTAGAACTATGTAAAGAATATGGACTTCTAGCACATACAATGCACCTACACTTCATCAATTTACTAGCCCTGGTTGACAATTTATGTAAGTAATTTAAGATCAATAAAATTACCAAACAATGGCCTTGAAATCATGTGATGTTATTTGTTGGATTTTCTCACCATGTATTATTCAATGCATTGGTCTTGGTCGTAATTTGTAGCTGTGTTTTTCATGTTGATTTAACATAATGGTTAATGTTAATATTCACTCAATTGGAAGTTAACCATGGTTTGTAATCTAAGCTATTTTTGACAACTAGATACTATGTAGTCTCTTTGGAGTCTCTATAAAACAAGCCATGCTTTTGAATGAAAATTTGTTTACTCTTAATTATAATTGTTTTTGATATTTCAGGCATTCATACAATATGGAGAGATTGAATAATATTTTGTTATCATTGACAAGGAAATTAGAAATTCTAGGGGATTTGGCTTTATTACATTTAGTTTATGGATTATTATTAGAGGGCTTTGCAAGAACCTAGCAATACTATTGATGTATGTTTCATTCTTGGTTCGAAATCTTTGTGCATTTTGACTTAGAATTTTATAGTGAAATCCTAATCGTATACGTACTTTTTAATGTCGTGTTTGATTCAAAGATGGTGTGATTATGTGTGTCATTCATATGAGGGTAATGTTGTAATGTATATTTTTAGTTGTCAATAGTATATTAGTGTTTCCCATAGGCATGCATAACAGGATGATTTTAACTTTCATGTGTTGCAATAAATTTTAGTTGATGGAAAACCCACCATTTCTCTATCTAGGTGAAATGTTATTATTGTTGTTCAATTTCTAATTTCTTGTGATATGATTTCTAGTGCATAGTTAAGATTATTGGAAACCGTGTATTAATATTAGAAATTTAGTATATTCAAATTTATGAGTTTATCTTGGTGTAATTTCATTTAAATTATTCCAATATGCCATAAGATGGTTTTTATAACAATCATAATATTTTTACAAACGAGCCAATAGTTTTGGGAGGCACTTCTATTTTTGTTGGTTGTGTCATTGTAGTGTCAATTTGATTGGATGTTTCTTCATTTTTATTTTAATAATAGTTTTTTAATGTGGGGTGATGCCTCTACATGGTCAAATTACTGTATGTAATATTGCAATTGTTGGCACCAATCCAACACATACTATTGATCACTCGTAGAGGAGGTTTTACAGTCGTGGAATTTAATATGAGACATGGAACAAGGCACTCATATCAATTTTTTCACAATACAAAGAAATAGAGGAAGGCTATGTTGTATATGACGAGAATAAAAACATATGCAGGTATTTTACTTTTTTTCTAAAATGAAGTTATTAAGCGGAAACTCTAGCTTGTTGTAATTATTCCATATCTATATATTTAGTTTGGCAATATCGTTTTATATTTATACTGAGATTTTTTTTTTCAAATAGGGGTTTGGAATTTGTGACATTTAAGTAAGGATTCAAACAAATATATTTATCTTGAGGATTCAAATAGATATATTCATGTAAGGAATAGAATTGTGCCTTTTTTAATGGCTCTTAATATTATCATTTTTTTGGGTAGCTTAAAGGATAAACTTGACTTATTTGGAAAATTCTGGTTTAGAGACTGTACTTGTTTTTTAACATGTAGGGAAGGCTAGTTATAGTGAAACTTGCAGTTGAAGTCTAGAAGGATATGTATGCTTCATAACCTATAATATCATCTCAAGTACACTGGGGACCACGTGTGCAACTAGTTTATGCACCAAAAAAGCCAAAATTTCAACCTTATCCAAGGTTAAAACTACCTCCTCCTACTCCACAAGCATATCCTACATGGCTACCTTCATACTCTCCACAATATTCTTATGTTACACAAACTTTATATGGACCTAGATTTTTAGGAAAACCTGCATATACAAGGATATCAAATGCTCATAGAGTTGTAGTAGGAATGCAATAAAACCCCATTGTAACCAATATACATCCCTTCAACCTCCCCATTCTAGGCAACCTATATTGCCAAGAATAGGTGCCACAACTGCAGCTATCCCTCCATACTATGGTACCTCATTAAGTGATTCTTGAGGACATGACAATTAGAGGTTGTCCTCCTTATTGATGATTAGGGAAATTAACCATGGTCTATGTTAGTATCCTATGTCTAGGGATCTTGGTCATATTACACTTACTATGTAATTTGACATCATGTTTATAAGGTCATGTTAGTGTATTAGTTTTGTTTTCATGAGTGTGATGGTAAAAATAAATAAAAATTGTCAAAGTGCCATAGAGTTAAAAGATTATTTTTTCCATCATTTGAAATATAGGGCCACAATGAGTCGTGATTTGAATTTGCAATCATGAAGGGTCAATTGTCATTTTAGGAGAGTCTAGGTATCAATGTAATATTATCACAATTTAAGTATGGAATTAACGTCTACATAAAATAAATAAATCATGACAATTGATTGGACACAAACTTGGAGGCTATAATGAGTAAGTTTAAATGTATTTTCAATAGAAATTCATCATCTCAGCAAAGAGGTAATGGTCATAAGGAAAATCTTCTCTTTTCCAAATGCATTTTGAATTCATAAATGATGTGGATTCGTAACTATCCATCCAAATTGTGATCAACACCATTCATTCCCGCTCCAAACCATGCTAGGTGAGTATTTGAACCTTCATCTTTATCCCTGATTACTTAGCCTTTCACCATATGCATCAGATAGCTTGGGAGGTTCATTTAATTCATTGCGAAAAGGAGGAATGGGTGATCGAAGTCCACAGAATGATCAAATTCTCACTTTTCGATGACTAAATTTCCTTCACATGTGAAAATTCAGTTAAATATTCATCCTTTAGTCTTGAAAAAAATTCACAATTACATTTAGAAGCTAGCATAAACCATTTAGAGCTTGAAAATAAGTTAAAAATTTTGTCACTACATTTCAAAAATTCATTGTGTTTCTGCAATTTGTTGTGTTTTATCCTAATTCAATGTTGCATTTTAATCATGACGTGTTGCGAATCTCCACAATGGGTCATATCCCCTTTTTCTAGCTTCCAATTTTCCTCTTCTCACTATAAAAGCCCTTAAATGAAATTTTTTTCTTGGCATAAAGACTGTAACAAAAATATTTTCCCCCAAAATTTATGCCCGAAGGTATTTTGAAAGTGAAATTCCTCTGCGTTGTGTTTATGGACCTCTGCATTGTGACTATCCCTAGTCCAATTTCTTGCCAACATGCTACACATTTCTGAGTACCATAGGGTTTGCTTGACAAAGTCTGTAGTTGTAATTTTTTATGTAATTGTTAGATTGTGTCTTAAAACATTGTTACAAGGTTTGAAAACCAAAACACTTTCATTGTTAACTAAAAAAAAAAATCATAACCTTATCCAATTCTTTGTTGCAAAAAATAAACTATTTCAACACCAAAGGTAAAAAAACACAAAGGGGGAGACATTTTAATTTTTGAACGACATTAAATCACAAACATCAATGGAGATCCAACCATCAAGATAGATTTTGTACAAGCAGGGTGCATGAGATTATGTTAAAGAATTCATGGATATCATTTGTAGTTGACAAATGAATTTGCTAGGGGTTTTGATGGCGTTAAAGAAAATTTCAAAAGTTTAATCTTCCATTCTTGACCCAATCAATAGCTAATTCCACTGAGGTTCCTTTAGGTGGAGAGGAGTGGTTCAAAGGAATGGATTTTGATTTGGTTCCTTTTAAGGATTTTCTCAATCCAAAACATAGGAAAGGGTATGTTTCATATGTTCCAAGGATTCATTTACAAGATCATCATGGAAAACTATTGTAGGTCATCCAAAGGTAATTCACATGTGAGGGGAGATTCAATATGGTGTATCACTATCAAATTGGGCTCTTAATTCATTTTACTCACAACAAAACTATGAATCTTCCCTATTATTTGTTTCGATTCTACGTAAGATGCTGGATTGAGTGCAGACAAAAGGAACTCAAGTTGAGTCCAATCTACTTCATTTTTCATTAACTAAGTTTCTTGTAATCAAGGACCTTGAGAAGAAAGAGTAGACATGGCAGGAGTTCTTGATTTCTTTAGGTTGGGCAGCACAATCTTCAAAAAATCAAAAGACTAAGAAATCCACTCCTTCATATATGTTTAAGGAAGCTTCACCTACAGGAGTAAGATCGATAAAGAAACCTTTGACTAAAGGAAAATTGGATGGTAAGAAAAGTGCTAAGAAGCTACTATTTCCCCCTAAGGTAGAGAAGGTGTAAGGGTGGAAATAAAAATATCTGCAGCCAATATATTACCTGTGGTTCCTTCATCATCTCCTATTGAAGTCATGGAATCAGAGAGCACACAAAGAGAAGTGGAAATTGATGAAAAGGATCAGAAAATTGGAGAGTTACAAGATGAGTTGGACAAGGCCCATGTGACAATAGCTTATTTGTATCATGAAAATAGGGAGATTAGACATAATGTGTCTCAATAAAATATCTAGTTTGGAAGAGAAGAGTAATCAAAGGAAAAATTGGCACATGTTTCCAAAGGAAAACATAAAATGGTAATTGATGTAGAAAAGTTGAGAAAGCGAGTTCAATATTCAAGGAGACCTAAGTCTAGGTTTTTTGCCAAGGTGCGCATGCAAGAAAAAGAGATTGTCTAGCCTATGGCATTAGTATAAGGAATTCAAGAAGCTACTAAAACAACTTTAAGGTGTATAAAATCAAGTATACAAACATGCAGAGAAAGACCGTAGGGATCAGATGGCCTTTTTTAAAGAGGTAGAGGTTTTTATACCAGTCCTTAACAGAGCTAAGTATAAAATGAAGTGGAACTTGCCTCTAAACTAGAAATCGATGAATTTGTATGTACAAAACTTTGTCCTAAAAATATGACTCAAGTTGGGGAAGAAGAATCTTACTAAAGTAAAATAGGATGGAAGGAAGAGGATGAGAGGTAAGTTGGATTTACTTGCAAAGGATAGTACAAAGGTGAAAATCTAGTAGGAAGCCTGAACTCATCTTTCAAACATTTTTTTAGCCCAAGAAATAAAAAAGGTAAAAATTTGATGAAAATTACAAACATGAAGCAAGGGGCCTGTTGCGCTTTACATATACACATTTTGATAATTGTGTGATGGTGAAGTTGGATGTTTTAATATTATGAGATATTTTTATGAAGGTTAAAAAATACATTTTAGTGTTTCCAACATGTCACATTTGAGGAAAATTCACGATGTTTTCAAGGTTTTGGAGGCATTGTGAAAGTAGACAGCACACTGCGAAAGTGGGGAACAAGTCAAAGAGATGTCTACAGGTGTTTTAAAAAAATTTTAGGAGGTACATCACCATCATAGGATTATTTTAGGCATACCCATTTTCTTCATTTTTACATATAGCGGTTGTAATCATATAAAGCATGGAAGCCACTTTGTTTCATTGTGAAACTGCCTAATGCGCTACAAGTCTTGACAATCAACTCTATTTTGTTTCAAAATTTGATTTTTTGACTTCTTTTAGTAGTTTTGATTATGTAATAGGTGCCAAATTGTCTTAGGGATTGTGTTTAATGTTCATTGGTTGGTATTCTAAGATAGTGATGTTTTAAACGTGGATTGGTTATAAGGAAACTTGTTCCTATTTTTCAGCATATGCACCAATTTCTTAATGTATATAGTTAAAGTTTTTTTTGGTCAATGAATTTGAGCAACTAGGATAGGAGATCGAATCTTTTATGATGTATAAATATAGAAGAAATTGTTATGAAACTAGATCCCAAAATAGAAGAAAAGAGAGATCAACGCCTTAGAAATAAGCCACTTCGAGGGGGCAACCTCATTTACATTACATAAATAAAAAATTCTTTGATGATACAAATGACAAAAAATCCTTATATATATAGGATTCCATGGGGTCAGAATATAAACCTGGGCAACCTAAAAATAATAAAGTAAGGGCACAATAATAACAATATTAGGGTTACAGGGGTACTACAATAACAATAAGGCGGTTACACTAACAACAATAAGGGGCTATACTAGTAATATAGGGACCTAACATGCCCCTCTCCTTCAAAAAAGTGTTTTCCTCAACGCTTGAGTAGCTTTGGATGCTTCTGTATAAAATTCTCATCCTCCTATGTAGAATCTCTAGTGGGAAAGTTCTTCCACTTGATGAGATACTCTGAAATTGAACGATTTTGTAGTTGTTGAGTTCTTATTTTCGTGACTACTTTAGCTACCAATATGATTTTTCCTTCCTCATCAAGTTCTGGAAAATTTTTTTGAACTAGAATTTTTTCCCCTATAACCTTTTTGAAGCATGAAACATGGAAAATTAGATGCACTCGTGAAGAAGTAGCGAGCTCAAACTTGTATGCCATAGTACCAATCTTTTGCAACACCTTGTAATGACCATAGTACTTTGGCGATAATTTATTATCCTTATTAGCTTGCTTGAGGGACATTTGTTTGTATGGTTGTAGCCATAAAAAACCCAGTGTCCTACATCAAAACTTCTCTCGCTGTGATGTTGATCTGCCTGTTGTCTCATTCGATTTTGTGCCAAATTTAGATGATCCTTTAATAGTTGGAGAAATTCTTGTTGATGCTCGATGTGACCTTCCACTTCTTGAACCTTAGAATTTTCTCTTAAAGAAGATTTGATCACTACAAGAAAAAATTACATTGGTGAGGGGTGAAAATGGTCACCATAAGCTCATTGGTGAGGGTTAGAAGAGCCTTCGTCACGAAAAATTGAACGTCACCAAAGGTGGCGTTGCCGAAAGTATAGGTGTTGTGGTGACATTCAAGGTCCGTCACTAATAATGATTTATAGTGACGGATAGTGATTGTCACCATTTCATATGAGAAATGGTGATGGAAAATAGCCTCCGTCACCAAAAAACTGAACGTCACAAAAGGTGGCATTGCCAAAAGTATGTGTTGTGGTGACATTCAAGGTCGGTCACAAATATTGATTATAATGACAGATAGTGACTGTCACCATTTCATATAAACAACGGCAATTTTTTGTGATGGACTTTTCATGACTGTCACTATTAGTGCATATATATGGCGACATTCATTGATCGTCACCATAAACTCATTGGTGACATCAAGGCCCGTCACGAATAATGACTATAATGACAAACAGTGACCCTCACCATTTCATATCAACAACAAATATTTATGGTGATAGAACTTTAATGGTCGTCACTATTGATGCGTATATATGGTGGTGTTCATTGACCATCACCATTTCATATTTTGGTGAGGGTCAAAAAATGTCACCATAAGCTCATTGGTGATGGTCAAAAGATCATCTGTCACCAAAAACTGACGTCCTCATTCCCTATGAATATCAGGGCACGATGGAATCGAACCACCAAACTCCTGCTTGTAAAGCAGGTGCTCTTCCATTGAGCTAGCACCCTTTAAATAATTAGACTTTAAACTAGCAGTTGCCCCTAAAGGTGCAAAGATACACTAAAGGAATTGAAAAGCTAGGAAGATAAAAAGTTGCTAGAAATAATATTTTCAATATACATAATAAAAAGATAATAAGAATAACTTTTGATATAATCTAACAAAGCATGTACTACGTAGGACAATAACTGGAAAGCACAACTAGAAATTTGAATCACAACATAACAATATAAAAGAACATGCAACAGAAAAGGAACAACTCCATAGTTTGAGAAATATGAAAAATCCATGGGTCTGTTCTTATATATTGATATAGATAACGAAATATAAATCTAGATTTATGAAATTCAAGTATCACACAATAATGTCTTGAACAAATATCAATATGTAAAATAGTATTTTTTGCATTTGGATTTACCTTGTAGAACCTTAGGAAAAATTTTCCTCAGAAACAGCCACTAAACATAACAACATGGACCTCAGGAGCAATTTTGCAGGGGATAAAATATGAAGGTAAAGCACTAGAGAAGTATTCAAAGAAAATGATGAAAAGAATATCTAGAAAGAACTGAGAACCAAATAAAGTAAACCACACATTTATCATCGTGACTAGTACACTTGCAAAAAAAGATCAAAATAAATTATGAACTATTCCACCAAAAAAAAAGAGAATTTTTCCACTAAAATATAGTTTCAAATTAATCACTAGCATGACGCTAACTTCTCTGCAAAAATAGAGAAGTTTCAAGACAATGTATAATAGCTTGCATGGAAATCGTGTTGATAAAACCTTCCAAGGAATAAGACCACAACAGTTAACAAGAGTGCCATGAAAGAAGTGGCTCCTAGGAACCTCACTGAAAACAATATGTATGTAAGGCAGACATCTAGATCAAGGTTCATCATTCAATAATCAATATGGAAACAGGTGTTGACATTTCCTAATGGAATCCTTTTTGGATTCACTAGTTAGGAATAAAGAAAAAGGTTTCATCAATAATTCTAACTTACATAATTTTGGGATTAGAATATGATGACATATTAATGAAGAAAATCAAGAAAATGAAACTCTTTCATTCTAAGGAAACATGTTGCAAGATGACTCAAAAGGAAAATAATGAGGTACACACACACACACACACACACACACACACACACACACACACACACACACACACACATGTTGACACTGGATGCTATGAAGTCATGCCATGTGGTTGCATGTAGTATACTTCTATCTTTAGAAGTATGATCGAAATAGAAACCAGAAACTCTTCTAATGCAGAGGTTGCCAAAAGGGCATGATCTACACTAGATGAAATCAACATAATATGTCCTTATATGGAATATGAGGTGGTTGTACATTATCAAGGAACTGCACAATGGAAGTTCCTGGGAATGAAATAAAACTGTGGAGAAAGAAAAAGGAAGATATCATGGAAAATACAACCATGGAAAGAAGCAATCAACATCCAAGGAAGCCAAGAAGACTTGACTAGGAGATCTCCAGGGAAGATACGTGGACTCTAATAGAAGTCTAAAAAAAGATAAAGACCCTTGACAATACATATCTTTAGGAGATGAAAAGGATGTCGATGCCTACAAGAAGGATGTCATGGTGAAAGATCATCACTAAGGTAAATTTTGATTTAATTATTCATATTTACAATTGAATAATATCAGATGAGCTTATTTAGGGCAAAAAAAGGGAAGTATATGTCTTCCACAGGTTGATCACCATATCGCAGGATGTAAGATCCTTGGAAGAAGTATGGTTCGAAGGAAAGCAACATGATATGAAGGTAGACCAGATGACAAATTGATGGATCACTTTCGGAAAAAAATGAAAAGTGATGGGTGATTTGAGCCCTAATGAAGATATCCCAAAGATGAAGACTCCTAAAAAACGAATAAATTCATGACATCAAATAAAGTAGTTCTTCATGAGCATCTCGGTGTTTTCATCACTGCTGCTACAGGTCCCTGATTAAGAGGGGGGTTGGTAATAAGTTTCTTACCTAGTAGAAACTTGGAAGCAAGTCCCTAAGAATCCTAAACCAAAGGTCCTTGGCTAAGAAAGGGGCAACAAAGGAGTCCTTGGATGAGGAGATTAGACATTCCTTGATAGGAATGGGTATTTTCCTCCCTATTTAAGAGGGAGAGATAAACTGATATCATTTTGGTCTTCACGGAAAGACGAGAATGTGGGATTGGATAATCATACGGCATACGATACTCTTTTGGGGATGTATTAGGGTATCCCAAAGTGAAGTATTCATGAAAGGATAGGTATTCTTTAAAGATTATTATCCCCCGAAAGAATAGTCCTATGAGTTCATAATCGGTGAACACGCGGGTGGGTATATGCCTTGGAAATGATGATGAAGATGTCTGCAATCATTGGTCTCACATTGTAGTTCATGGTCTCATGAAGAGATGGAGTTGTGAATCAGGCCTTGCAACATGACAATGTTTCCAGTTAATAAGATGCTATAAAAGATGGATTACCAATTGAATTCTTCTTATGAGATTCTTAGGATTACTTGAGAGTGACCATGTACCATTGAATACCTCCTAGTTAGAGAAATATTGGAATTAACTAAGTTTGGTAATTCTTAATGACTTGTGGTTATGAATTTATTCAATAGAAGAAGACAAAATAATAAATGTATTTTGTAATATTACCGGATCATGGGTTTCATGAGCGAGAGTTTTTTTATTATGGGTCAATTTCTTCCTAGGTATTGTTTTAGGGTTTCATATTTTCATAAATATATATGAATTTAGAGTCATGTATATGAATTGGTGTACCTTATAAATACAATTTATTGATGTAAATGTGTGTTGTGTTCGTATGGTGGTGAATCGGGAGCACTCTTAAAGCTAATTTTGTGTTTACAAGCACATTTTCATAGTTGACACAGGAGGTCCATTGGTTTTTCTATGAATTTCTATCACCATGGTCTAACTATAGGATTCCCACAATTTCATTCATAATGTCCATGTTTGAATGAAGACACCAAATCGCAACCCCCGAAGCTTCAAGAAAAGCCGGATGATAGGCGTATGAACGATCAAAGAAGCGGAGCCCCTACTCATTTGGGCTTCAACTCATTTTCATATCTATATCTAATCTATATTTTGAGCATGTTTTTAATGACCCAAATCTCCTTTCATTCTAACAATTTTTCAATCTTATAAACATGTTACTTCTACCTGTCTGACTGTAGTACGATAGATAATTTCTTTGATTATGTGATGGCCTCACTTTATTTATAGTGAAAATGGGTGATGCAACAATTTTTGTGGAAATGTGGTGGGTTTATCTATACATAAATTAGTCCAAAATAATTAAGACGTGCTGATATTAATAAAGTTGCAGGATTATTTGAAAAAATCTCTACATCGTATTTGGACATTCAAATATAATTTTTACTTTAATATTATTTGATTTGATGGGTTTAAGGTCCACGTTTATAGTCACCACATTATCATAGTTGTCTTAGGAGAGCCCAGAATGCAATTTGTTTATGAATTTTCTATCACCTTGGTCTAACCTCCCAAGGGACTCGATTTCAATCATCTTGGTCTTGGTAGATACGATTATGCTTTTCCAATCATTCTATCAATAGGATTCTAGTGAACCACTATAGAGGAAAGGGGGATAAACGGTAAAATATCTCGGTGAACATATGTGTCTTTAAAGAAGGCGGAGACCCTGCTCATTCGAATTTGACTCATTGTATATCTATGTCTAATTCTATTTGTCTTTTGTAATTTCTAATAGCCTGAATTTCCTTTCATCCATACTCAAAAAATTGCCATTTCAAAAACATGTCACTTCAACCACTGTACTGTCATACAATAGACGGTGTCAAGAAACTCTTCTTTCGTGAGGGTTTAGAACTTCAATGAGGAGCACTCCAAGAATACCATTCCTAGCAACCTATGCCGGAATCCGGTGGAAATATCGCAAGCATGGTTGTGATTAGTCTACTTTTAGGTTTTTAAGCATTTGAGTAGAATTTGGAGTGCCAAAGAAATTAAAAGGGCATAGTTCTGTATGGAAAAAACTGCGAGATTTTGGTGGAAGCTGTGATTTCCATCAAGTCCCCAGCGATTTAAATTGCGAAATATTGCGGAAATGGAGACGTTTTAGTGTTATGCTGTCCATGGTTTTCGAAGTTGGTTGACAGAAGACTTTCCTCCTCCCTAAGTGTTGGTAGCTTATTAATTTATATGTGGAAAGCAGGTTGGATGGAGACTAATCGATTGTGTTTGAATGAGAAAAGGTGTTTGAAGAGGCTTCACAAAAACACAAAATCACATGCCCAATTCTTATGAGTCACAAAAATCCACTCCATAATGTATGTTGAATGGTTGAATTTTGATAATTGACTTGATGAAAGATGGAATTTTGAATTCTGACTAATGAAATAGTTTTGAGTTGCTATCCTTGATAAAAAAATAATGCTAGAACCCTTCATGTTGCTTTTATCCAAAGGTTTGTTTTCTTGATAGGATATGTGATGTCTGAATAGTGTTATGATAGGTAGCCCCCTTGTATATAATCTATATGTATTGGCTTTACATCACTAAAGGGTTTTATTGACAATAACAATTGAATATTTACAAGAAGCACATGTCTCATGGGTTACGAGGTTGCGAGATAGGAGTATATAGCACATTCATACACAATTCTCATTATCATTCAAATGATGTAAGCCTTCAATTGACCTGAAAATTTGTCTTCCAATATGACCTAAAGTTCATTAATTTAAAACTACTAATTCATCTAAAGTTTTATAAATAAATTTCACCTCTCTGTTATTTCTATTTCTATCAATTATTGTGAAGGAGATCACTACCATTTCATTTTTTAAATCACCATATGTAATTGGAGATCCAAATGACAATTTCTTGTGCATAGGGTGTATAAACTTTAAATATTTAAAACACCACAAAAGCTTTAAGTTGTTGTAATCTTCAACTCAAAAATGTAAGCAAACCAATTTTAAGTATAGCTCAACTTTAATTATTAATTTATTAGTCAATAACTCAAATCTTCATATTTATTATACGATATATCTATATATGTTGTTAATCAATATGGGATAAGAATAAATGGACATAATAAGAATCAAGAAAGGAGAAAGAAAATTAATTGACAATCACTATTATAATGTATTGAGCCAAAAGGGATTTATGTGGAATTATTGATGGAAACCCAAATACACTAAAAAGTTTTACCAGAATATTTATCGAATCCATATTGTGATTATAATTACAACTAGTGGTGATACATAAAAATATATTTTTTTCATTCATTGATAGGGAAACGTTACAATAATTAAAAAACAATAGCAAGCATTCATTGCTAACACCTACCACAATATAAAATCTAATTTCATTCTCAACAAAAAACAAAATTTACATTTTGTTTGAGGTATTGATGTAATAAATGCTAATTTTAGTGCCATCTCTTTGCATTTTGGATTTTGTAGCATTAGGAAAACGAGTTTTAATTCAATATTTGCACACATTTAACAAAAATGTTGCGGAAGGTGTCTTCATTGAATCTTGGAAAGAAAAGCTCTGCGTATTGCCTGGCTAAGTTAAAGAAGGTTACAGTATTTGTAAGGTTGGGGTTGATGAAGATAAATGCTTATCCAATACGCACCAGTTACATTAATTAGATGGAAAGTTTGGGAACAAAATTTTTGAATATTGTCAACCCTAAAACTATTTCCTTTAATATGATAAACACAAAAATATAAATTTCATAACTTAGGTTCACTCAAGCCACCTAAAAATATAATTATATTCTGGAAAATTTAAGGATTTCTTGCTACGATGTGCGTTGCTCATATTCTGGCTCTCTTCTCCTGCGGTCACTTGCATATTTAAGCTCCTCTGCTCAAAATTGGAAAAGATTTGTAATTATAATGCCATAATCCATATATTCTATGAAATTTTCTGGTGCTATAGGTTAGTAAGGTGGAGCCAGCTCCTGTGAAAGTTAACGATTAAGACTTTGACTCAAAATCATAAATATTAAGCAAACTTAATCGGTATAAAATTTAGCTTCCAAAAAATCAATTTAGGAATGTGTTTTTTGTTCTTGGTTTCAGGCATTTATGGGTTTATTTTATAGGTCAAACTTGACTAAATATTTCACAACTCAAAGTATGGCCCCGAGTCTTCTAGTGTTTGCTAATACTGGTAAAACTCGTGAAGGTAGAGGAACGTGACCATTTAAACAATGCCTTCAAACTAGCAAGTTATGGTGAGTTTAGGATCTCCCCAGTCATTACACTTCGCTGGGCTAGTCAGAAGCTCGGGGATACTCAAAAGGGCTTGGCTGGGTCTCGTGATGTGATCACTACATTCAAATTGTCATTTGATACATGGTTACATATATCAATAAAGCAAGAAAACACCTTATCTTTAGCCAGGGAGGGTGAAAACACAGCATATATCCTTGTGTTCCATACATATTCGTTAGCATAATTTGTCCATTAAATGGCATGTCAAAAAGGACTTGGTCCATAACTTACATGTGGGACACTACCATTAAACAATAAGCATATGATCTGTTGTGTACCCGAACAACGAGCATTATATATGCACGTGCATCATATAACATCATACCTCTCCGACTCCAAAATCATGTGATTCTCTCCTACATCTCATTAGTTGTAACAATTATAAAACTTAACATGCATCATTTAAAAATATATTCACTTTCTTGTAATTAAGAAAATTATAATGAGAATGAAGGCTACGAAGGTAAGAAAATCCAATAGCACTGAAAACATCATTTTAGAGCAAATTTTAGCACTAGGAAATATGAAGAAAATTACCGTGAGGAAAAGGCTAGATGAGGTGTGTTTGAAGGAATTTCATGCTTAAGTAATGGCAGTGGAGAACATCTTGTTCTTGATGAGGAGGTAAATGTTCCTATGCAAAGATCAATTTACCAAAATTTACATTAATAAAATTCCACGGCAAAGCAGAGGTTTTGTAGGTTCCTAGAAAATATTGTGTTATTGTGTGTGATAGCTCTTTATCTCTAATTCTATTATGTTTCTTATTTAGTAGAGAAATTATGTGTTTTGGTGAATAGAAGTTGTATTGGATTGTTCATCACTGTAGTAGTTGCGGAATTTTCAAGGAAATTACATAGTTGCTCAATTACATTCACTATTGAGTTTCGGAACTCCAAAAACAAAACGTAGAATAAGATGTGTACCAATTGTGGAAACCACATTCCCGAAACTAAAATAACAAGAATTTAAATGACATACCGATACAATGGTTAATTGTTTGTATTGGTTTTCGTTCTTGAAAAACATAAGGTTCAACGAAGAAGGATTAATTATAGAGTTAGATGAATAGATACCTTTCAATTGAGGGTGTCTTTATGTTTTCTTGAATATGATGTAACTATAACGATAGTAAGCCTAGATAACTCATGTTAAGTATTTCTCCAAAAGAATTGTTATAAAAAGTAGATCAAACACGAGGTATAATTTACAATATAAGCATTTTGAGCTGAACTATTACATGATGGTATTTTGGACTCCTAAAACATTTTATAGTAGTTTTCCTTTGATTGGAAAATATCCTCTTTAGGTCATATAGGTGATCGATAGTACTTTTGACCCGGACAGATATTTTTATATATTTATGAGTGTTTCTTTATTTGTAGCTAAATATTCTTGCAGAATTACTATAATAGATCAACAACAAGAGATCCATAAGTCAAATCACAAGGTTTGGAGCTAAAGCTTCCATTAGAGAAATAGGTTGAAGCCTATATATCAGTGCAACTCCTCCATTAGCATTATGTCACTCTGAAGGGCAGGATACCAAGGATTCCAACTTTTAGGACAGGTGTTTTAAGAACGATATTTTGGCTATAGTTCTCTAATATGGGTAACATAGTCTCCTAATGGCATCCGCAAGTCAATTATCGAAATGCAAAAACAATGCTACTTTTTTTAGGTCTTAGAATTAGGTTGCAATACAATTTTTTCTTATGCCTATAGTTTGCGATAGGCTTGATTACTATTTAATCTTGTTCACCTAGGGTACGTAATTTTTGAAATTTGTGAAAGATTTTTTTGGTAACACGGAGGACATATCATTTAGAGAATAAAATCAATTTGAAAGCTTTGGAAAATTTTGAAAATTGGATGTACCTTGACACGCACATTAATCATCTCAAAGATTCGCACTATTAGCGGGAGAAAGTTTGCCATGATATTAGGGACAAGCATGGTGACTTCACATACGGTGGCATTGTAGCTTTGGTGAACGGAAACATCCACAGTTGGAGCCTATTGCCATCAAATACGACGTACAAACAACGATAGCGATTGTTTGACCACATGGAAACCACTATGACACAAATCAATACGGAAGAAGATATTCCAATAAATATTACGCACATCGATGGTAGATGGTGCAATGAAACCTAAGTTGTGGCAAATCGACCTCATTTTTATGCGGTAGTTGTTTTTGGGTTATCAGGCTTTTTAATATACAGTTCTCTACTGAAGATATGTCTGTTTTATTTCTAACCATATTCTAAGTATAAATTGATTTGAAGGCTATAAATATTATGTAGCTTTCTTTATTTAGTTTTAATTTTGATAGGAATGTCGTTGCACACATTGCCGATTCGACATGTCCCCCAAAATTGAGTGACCAACAAATATTAAACTCCATCCACTGGTGTATCCGTCTTATTGGATCAATGACCATGTTGAGGAAAGGGTTACCAATGTGTCACAAACGGAGAGAAAATATACAATTACTAGCCTCGTGCTGCCGAATGTGTCACTAACTATAAAACCTTAGGTTTAATGTTGGAAGAAGAGCAGTCCGAAACCATTTTGGGTGACATTATTTTCAAATCTCCCAGAACTTGTAAACTTTGGTGAAATAATATTGATATAAGTGTTAAACGTTGACATCAAGCTTGTTCTCCGGTGGTAGTGTTCGGCACAGCAAAAGTCAATTTATAAAATTTCTAACTGGCAAAATTCCGAAACAAAATGAAAGCTTTTCCCTATTGGGTTCCTTTAGAAAAATATTGTGTAATTATGTGCATTCTTTCTTTATATCTATTTCTATTGTCTTGCTTATTCGGTAGATAAATTATGTGTTTGGTGAATAAGTAGAAATTATGGCAACGCTACGACCTACAAAGGTTTGAGTAACCATTGGATACTTACGATTACCTGACGATGAATTTATTTACTCTTCTCTTGGATTTGTTCATAAAAAATGGAGTAGAAAAGGCTAAATTATTTCTATTGAACCTTAAAATTGTGAGGGTAAGACGGAATATGCAATTCATTTCATGTTTTGCAATAAATATTTTCATAGATTTAAGCTATACATGATATAATTATATTGAATGAAGAAACATAGGTTTTAACTACATAACACACCTAACAAGGTAAAAATAAAGAACGTTGAAAAGAATCATAAGATTTCTTGTGTTTGTAGGTAGCTACCATACTGTAGGATCAATGTATCATCTAAAGCATTAAGAGGAGCTGTCTCGAAGTTTCTTCACTCTCCACCGCGTGGGCGTAATAAAATTGTGGCACCAAAGTTTCATGATAGTTTGTAACCGAGTTTAACAGTTTAACGCTGTTGCATACTGTTAACAAATTGTTGTTGGGTAGAATCCGATTGGAATTACCTTTCTTATGCCAGCCCCACTATTTTTCGGAAGATATTATTACTCTGTAACCATGGACGGATCTTTGAGATACTGACTTTCTGCAATACTGTCTTATTGCATCACCTACTTTCTCGACAGAATATCTTGTAACCTCATAATCCATATCACATCATCAATATAAAGAGATGAGCACATCATCATCATAAAGGATGAACCACCATCATAAATAATAATTTCTCAAAAAAAAAATATTTGCCAACATCATAAAGGTGAATACATCATCAACATAAAGATGCAGGTGTGATACGGAGAAGATAATGAAATCCTCCAAAGAACCAGAACGATAGTGAAAATCTTGTTGACACTAACATTTTCATTATACTCTACTATTAAGATAAATGTTTTTGATCATCCCGATGGAAGTTTTAATTATCTCCACTAAGTGCAGCTTGGTTTGAAGTTGAAGTTGCAATCCATCAAAAGCAAGGTTGGCAGATAATTTTGTTAAAAATTTGCTAATGTCTGGTCTGATTAGGTTTTATTTAGCAATGTGTTGTATCCTTTATCAAGCGGTCGCCAGTGTTATAGGTTATTGAATTTCAAACCTCCATTTTGGTGGACCAAATCTTTAATGAAATACCATTTAAGGTTTCTCCGCAGCATTGAGGGACCAACGTAGGCGGTGAAGCAGATGGGTGAAAGGATATAATTTTCACGAACCATCCACACTTCCACATAGACAAATAGATAAATTATTGATAAAGGAGATGACGAAATGACGGGCAAACCTACAGCATGATGTGACGTTTATGGAAAAATTGATTCTTTGGCATGGCTAATTTCAAGCCTGCGCACAGTGGATCAATCGCCATTAATCAATATATATAGTTTATAGCAACATTTAATGGAATAATAATAAATGGGATATCTAATATTTTCATAATAACTATGTTCCTTCGTTGGGTGATTGAAAAAACATGAGGGAAATTCCATTTAGCCAGAATAACTAAAACCACCTTTTCCTTGACATCAAATTTCCTCCAAAGGTGATTGACGAGCAGTTCTAAATTGGGTTATCCATGACCTTTATTGAATTTGAGCCAGTTGTCGATTAACACCTCTTCTTGAATCTTGTGAACAACATCAAGAATTGCCATTAACGAGAAAAACTTGGTTTGAGCTTCTTGTTTTTGTAAAATACACGCATATATATGATTATCTTAAATATTACGGTGTCTTGAATACACCGAAATACGCGATATAAGTTTGTAGATCTGTTCTCGAGGCTGTAGCTTTCTCTGCCGTGTTCCTCGTTGCACATTCTAAGGAGAAGTCAAAGACTTACCATGGAACATAAAGTCTCTGTTAATTTCAATAGCATGTTCAAAGCTTTTGACCTCCTAAACAACGATAATTCCTAGGAAAATGTTCGGCGAACATTTCACATGATTGAAGGATGAATTGGGTTTGAATCTAGTAGAGGAATGAAAAGATTTGTAGTAGAAATGATTTGAGGGAAAACGGTAGTGATAAGGCATGTGAATTAAATTCACAGTGCATTTTTCTTGCGGCGGTGCTTGATATTGAGAGTGGGATTGTTTGCCGCGATCCTCCATGAAAATACCCTCTTAAAATTTAAATGGAGTGGGAAAATGATTTTCCGCCAATCCTCCGCTGACAATACCCTCTTAAAATTTAAATGGGTAGAAATGATTTTCCTATGGTGACATTTTAATGGTAAGGGTCGAAAAATTTCATTATATATTATTTAATGTTTTTTGAAAAGAAAGTTGGAAATTATGTTGAGTTTGTGAATTGCTTTATCTTTTATGTTTTTATTTTTTCATTGTATAT
Source organism: Pinus albicaulis (assembly GCA_034641835.2). Lineage (NCBI taxonomy): Eukaryota > Viridiplantae > Streptophyta > Pinopsida > Pinales > Pinaceae > Pinus > Pinus albicaulis. The sequence continues at coordinate 190,854,413 of CM076584.1, read as the reverse complement.
GATTAATCTGAATTCATCTTAATTTAAAATCTATCGGTATACATATGGATCAAATCTAAAGAGTTTTCTTTAAATTTGATCCTCTCGACCCTTAGTAGATTTGAAGTTAAAGATAGATCTAGATTGGTTTGGTATTAATTTTATGTTTTTAATTTTTATTTTATTTTGTGGACCTAAAATGTTAAAGAGGACATTACAACATCTTTGCCATGGAGGGGAAAAATTCAACGATGGAGAACCTAGAGACACCGAGAAGAATTTCAACGGAAGAAAGGGTTGTTGAGTTTAGGGCTAAGTGAGGTGTCGTTGTGAAGGTAAACAAGCTTTGAACCCAGTATAGAACTCTATTGTGTATTAAAATAATAAGATTAAATGGTAACAATAGTTTTATCACATGATATATATTTTGTACGGAAGATGGTAACTTCGCAATAAACCCTTTGAAGACACACAACTATATAGTCAAATATTATTTTTAGATGCGATGTCGATTTCTTATATTAAGACCCACATGGAGAGGGAGGATTTGGTGGATTATGACACAAGAGAAGAGGGTTGTAAATTTGTCCTTCACAAGGATTTCATCCATTCAAATTTCAAAAGTCAACTTATAAGGTCACCATGCCATTGGTTTTGAATCTACAAGATCTTTGAAAAAATTTAAGAATTCAATAGGCGGCCAGTCTGGTGGTTCGAAGGCCACAACCACTTTGGCATACGCTGACTGGCTCCTTTGGTTTCGAGTTTACCCAACGCTTTAGGACATTTGTCGAGAGCTAAATAACTCTTCTTCTGGGGTCTTTAGCTCTAATTTTGGTTTCTATTTTCCCGATTTATTGAACGGGAGCATACAGTAGCTACTGGCCCTTAGGGTTTCGGAAATTTTTTGAACATAGTGGGGGTTTGCCACTCTTAAACCTCTCCCAGTTGTTTTCTCGTGTATCCCTCATCTCAGGCACCATCAACCTTTTCCTCCTTTGGCGAACTAGTGAAGGAAAGCCTTGTCTCGGCGAAGGAAGAAGGTCAAACTAACATCATGAATGGTCTTGGGGTTTTTAGGGAAAACACTCTTGTGAATAAGGTTAAGATTCAAGAAGTTAAGAGAAATCAAGGAAGAGAAAATCCACATTTGTAGTGTCGAGAGAAAACATGGTCCTCCTTTATCTAGTTTTGAGGTCAACATACCATTCAAAAAACCAGAAATGTCCCAAAATCACTTAGTCTTGTAGGCGAGGAGGTTGAAAATTGGTCCTCCAACCTAAAGTATGGCTGAAAATCTTTTATTTTCATTCCTCCAAGGTGTCCTTGTTAGCCTAAGGTTGGATTCATTTTTTTGCTTGAAGATGTAGCAGGACACCTAGAAGGTACAACAAATGGTTTAGAAAATTGATTCATGCTATGTCTTTTTGATTTCTGATGCCTCTTCGATGCAAAGTAGGAGAGACTGAATATGGCTCTAATCTAAGTTCACATCTTTAAGTCTCCTCCTAACTATTGGGATTCTAATTTTCAAGAATATATGTAACTCATGGGATCTTATTTGCTTACATGAATCTACCTGTTGAATGTAGAGATTAGGACATACACCATATTTTGGTTAACACTGGACCTCGAGAGAAAGACGCTAGAAGGAATGGATATCGGGGATTGGGTAGAAGTGTATTTAAATATTGGTTGAAGGACATGTTTTAGGTGTAGGCGGGGCCATAGGTGTAGGCACATTGCTAAAAAACCGCAGGCTTCCATTTTATACGTGGAATTATCCATCTGAAAGCGAAGACATATTAGGTTAGAAAAGGATTCTTGGTTGGAGGTTTTGGGTAGCGAGGAAAAGCTAGATGGTGCAACTCCTCTCTACAAATCATCCTCCAAGTCATTGGTGACAATTGTCCCAGGAGATGGTGTTATATTGCCCGATTGTCTAGAATCTCTACTAAAGGGTAAATTTCATTTCCTTGGATGCAAATGGAAGGTTGGGGGGTTTAGTAGTTGGATGAAATATGCAATATTTTGGTATCCAATTATTTGGGTTTGGATTTGGTTTTTCCATCGAGGAAAGAGAGAAAGTAGAGAGAGATATGAAAAGGAGAGTGAGAAAGAAAGCAAGGAGTGAGCAAGCGAGAGAAACTAGAACTGAAATATACTTTTATTTGTTTGTCTTTATTAGAATAGAGTTTTAGATTGTATTGTGTTGAGAGAAAAAGGAAGAAAACCTAATTTTGGGGGAATGAAATGGTTATGGTAGAAGTGAATCTTTTGAATGAAACATTTATTTTCATGTTGTAAATGTCTGCATGACAGAAAAAATTCAAATCATGTTCAAATGCAAGTTGTACAAATCTACAATCTTTATTAAATGTAAAAACATTTTATTTTTAGAAATATTGATTTGGAATAAAACTCACTTTATTCCATTGACTAATTTCCAATACCTGCACTTCATTGAGACTATTTTATGCTCAATTTAATATCAATTTTATGCTAAAATACAAGGACTACCCGAGAGAAAACTTCCTCTTGTTCCATGCTTTACTAGATTCCTCTTATATGTTCATAGCTTTATTTTATCATGTGTGAACCTGGGACATATGAATCCAACACATGGCTTAACCCTGAAAAATACGTTTATGCTTCATAAAAAATTGACCTTAATACGCTCGGTAGTTCTTGTAGTGAAAAATAAATTGCTGCAAAGTTAACACGTAGTTATATCAAATTCTGAAGATTATCTAAGATTATTTCACATACAGATACCATGAAAGTCTAATTCATGATGCATTTAGGTTCATGCTTAAATAAGAAAATGGGTGGTGTCCGGTCTGGGAATGAGTGTTGAGTATTAAAGAAAAAATGGGTGACCATTGTCCATCTCAAGGTGGATTCAATGTCATATAATCCATATCAAGTACTCATATAATCATACTCTTTAGTATGTCAGGCTGGGGGTGATGCTTCTTTTCCTAAGACTAAAACCTATTTGCCTGAGCATCGCATCTGTAACAAAAACAACAATGTGCCTACATAATTTACCATGCATCATAAGTTTGAAATTCACAATTTAGTGACACTCCAAGCAAATTTTTAAAACAAAGTTCTAGCTCAAAAGACTATTTAATAACCAGCATTGATCACCATGGTATTGTCTCTAGTAAATATTTTTTGGTGGAATCACCAATATAATTTATTTGATCCCTCTCCTGAGAGATTTCTCTAAGGGCATTGATTATGTTGGGCTATATCACCCACACAATCTTTCCAGGCAGCCTGTGGTTCCATGATAAACCTACTTGTCATGTCATCCTGCGAGACACAAAGTAAATAGTTTAGTCCTCATGATACATTAACATCTCACCAGTCCTCATCACACCACTGAGAACCAACATGCCTTCCCCTCAGCACATGCAAGTTGGCCTTTATTTCACAAAATATTAGGAGGTTGGAAGGTAAGCATGACGGTGTCATTTTATCCAGATGAGTCTCTCATAAGGATAAGAACTTTAATGAGAAAATAAAATCCACCAATATTGACCACTCACTTCTTACCATTCTCACACCATTAAAACAAGTCTAAAAATGTCATTCTTAAAATCTCCTCTTCCTTATTTTCTAATGTCATTCAAGTAGAATGTACAATTACTTGGGTCAATAATGGTGCGATAATTTTTATTCTCTTAAAGCAACTCTTTATATAAATGCACCATATCAAGCATAAATCATTGATTCAAAATGAATGGAAATGAATAAATAATAGGGTGTATGGGGGAGTGTTCGGTAATTAATAAAGTGATATGCTAAGGAAGTAAACAAGGGCATGTTGAAATGCTATGGCATGTTAATAAGTTCATGGTATGCTAACATGTGCAGAGATGGTGCGAAACGTACGCGATGCATACCAAGACATTCCATGTGTTAAAACATGACAAGATGTACCCGGTGTATGAACACGTGTCAAGAAAAAAGAGTGCGGACGACAAAAGAGAACACTGCATTAAAAATGAAAATAAATGAAAAAATATGAGGGTTAATAATTTAGGACCTTACCTTTCAAAAGAAGGCATGCTAAGAATACCAACATTTGTGCAATGCATTCAAGGCCAAGTTCTAGTGTATGTTAAGTACCAAATACGTCCTTTATTACTTACTCTCTTAATTGTGATTATTGATCTCCAAATGTTTTATCTTAAACCATGCTAATGGGTACCGAGGCATCCAAACACATGAAAATAATTGTTAGTGCACTGTAGGTACCAGGTAATACATGCGGTTTATAGGGCATGCTATAGAGTTCGTTTTCAAGGAGGGTGACGAATGTGCTAGATAGTTCCAGGCATATTGAAGTGTTAGGGGAAGCATACCAAGATGTTCCAGAAGGTATTCGATGTGTGTTGGTATTAGCGAGTTCTAGGGAAACAAAAGGGAGCACTATGTAAAAATGAATGGAAATAGATGAATAAGTGTGTTACGGTGTAATTTTCCTTTGTAGGGCTACTCATGAACCCTACCGACCGTATTCCTTTTAGGAATATTAACAATCAACAAACATGGTAACTAAGTTGTCTGTGAGCACATTTTATGGATATGTCACCTTCATAAAGAAAGATGAGCTCTAGAGAGCTACACATGTCTGAAGACTATTGTCCATGAATCATTTTCGAAAGGTTAATAACCCCAAGCGAGAATGCATGTCCTGCGGTGGAAGCTTATTTTGTATAAGGATGTATGCATATAAAACAACATATAGTGTTAGGATCCTCTTGTACATGTAATATGGAGTCCAAATACGGAAATAAAGTTGAAAGCAAATAGTTCTTTGAAATTCAACAGACCTCCCATCCTAGGTACATCATAAAACGACTCAAGGGGAAGCTACGACAATAGTACGAACATGAATCTAAACTACACCCAATTAAATATGTCAAAAGAGAAAATGGTACAGCCAACATTATATTATGATTTCAACATTAATATACGAAAATAATTGAGGGTACAAGCCTCTCCAAACCTCTATAACTATGTCAATGAATGAACAATGAAATGTCGGAAGTTACGCAACTACACGGAATGCCGAAGAACCACCTGACTATGCGGTATCTAAGAGTAGGCAATTTCATGAACATGTATAAAATAAGAAAATTTCGTTTGAAAGATACGAGGAAAATAGCCCGAAAGGTGGAGAAAATGGGCTCAGTGGTTCTAGCCAATCTTGGAAGTTGCTGAAAATGTCGGATAAAATACAAAGTAATAAGAACACAATGTCCTTTGGGCGGAACAAAATGAACATGGTCGTGAGCGGTCTACAAATGTTGATGCCCTCCTGCGATAATTCCCTCAAGGAAAAAGGGGTTGATCCCCTTCATTCGAAACTCCCTCTGATGTGACACAAGATCTCCCTCATACACTCACATGAAATAGCCATTCTCTCATGGTGTGCGCGGTGGTGAGAGTGTTCAGTACGATACGAAATACATCCCAGGTCTTCTGCGCTGTCCTCCAAAAGAAATAACGTCCTCCTTTTGAAAAAGCAAGCCAAGGAAGGCTCTAAGAGTTCCTGTGCTGCTACCCCAACAACACAACACTGTTCTGCTACAGAACTAATGCTGCAACTAAAGGATTGAGATTGGCCCAAATGCCAGAATGAGGAAAATGCAGCACACTGCTCTTCCAAGAGCTACTCCATGGAAGAGGGGGGGATTCCCAACCGGGAACACCCCCAGTGCTCAAGAGCACTGCAATCCTACTAAACAGTCTGGATGTGCAAGTTTCAGCAAGCCCTACGAAATTTATGAATCAAAAAATGAACAAATGAGCTGCTATCTTCTCTTTTATGAAGAAAATGAACTCTCTCTCACCATAGGTCCCACAACTAGGGTTTCCATTCACTTTTGAATGCATTCCCTCCAAAAACTGCGTTGGCTTCTAAGGCAAGCCACCCCTCTAAGGTAGCGTTGTTGACTTGGTAAAAGATAGCCAACTCAAGGTGATCCTCATCATGTTCACACCCTTAGGTGTTTATTTCAGCTGCTTATTTGTCCTCCTTTCACACAAGGAGTGTTATTTCTTCCTCACAAGGGGGTTAAGGGGTCTCCTTACCCATTTTATTAAAAAAAATGAAAATGTGCCAACTATAATGTTCCCTTTAGATGGAGCTAAAAATTAGGAACATTACAGTCCTCCCCTCCCACATGTTGCTTGTCTTGAAGAAACTACATAGAGAGAACAAAATTTCTCCCCCCTTTCTGCTTGTGGCCTCCTCCTGAATAGACTCCACCACTGCTCAAGATATGTTGTACTAAATCTGTCCTCCAGTGCCTCCCCCAAGCATGCAAGCCAGAATGGGGCACATCCTGAAAAGAGAGAAGGTGTAGGTGGAAACCTCGTTGTTGTAACATGGCCTCCTCAAGGTAGGAGTGATGACATGCATGGAAAATATAATCCCACTGATGATCCTCTCATCCATGCTATCATCCAAATGAAAATATTGCCCCCGGTTTTGTGCAATTTAATGGGGCTGAATGGAGAGTTTTGCTGCTTCATCTCAAGAAGCTCTCCTCTCCCACTGTAGTACACATGGGGCTGCCTCTATCCTTGGGCTGAAATGGTATGGCCTCCAAGACTATCCCAAGCTACCCTATCAAAATATTCAGACATGAAATTCCTCTTCAAATTCTCCAAGTGGTTTGCCCCACAAGAAGAGAAAAGTAATAATATGGAAATCATGGTTTGCCCATGGTATCCCCTGAAATATAGAACATGTGTAATGGGGGGAATAGTACTCCCAATGGGATGTTCCAACATATAAATCACTCTCCAAATAGTGCTCCCTGTGAATATATAAGCATCAGCAATACAAGGTAGCATAATACAATGAAAACAAGCTGTCACAAGGCAACTAGAGAGTGGGTCACTGCTCCTCTCATGGGACCAATGCAGTGAGCCTCTTGCCTACATCAAAAATATACATAACAAGCGCTTTCCTAGCCACTTGTTTGCTGCCACACACATCTCAAAAGATAGGAACATGAAAATACAAATTGGTGCCAATGGTGCACACCAAGGAGCATGTGGCTTCCTCTACAAACCACCGTAAGAACAGTCCATTTCTCTGCTACAAAAGGCTGCAAATACATCCTTGTACATTATGCAAGAAGGAATAAACCTTCTTAAATCATCATTCTGCTCAAACAAAGAAGGAAAGTACAATACAAAATGTGAAATTATACCTTCTTCAACATGTACTTGAGCTCTTGAGCTGAAATGGCTCAACTGAAAATTCCCCCTTACTTCCAATGAGTAGGGAAGTGGCTGTGAGGCTCTCTCCACCATATTCAAGTGGGCTATACATCCATCCATATGCTGATAGATGTCATGATGAATTCCCTCCCAAGTGAACTCCTCTAGCCAAGCAAATTATGCATCTAAGTGCATAGCTAGGAAGCCCTGATCTATCCTCCCCATAGACAGCGCTGGTGTTTTGCAATATGGTTCTCCAATCACATTGCTGCCTGCTACTTTGACATCCCCCATGCCAGAGTCATCTTCCAAGTTGCTGCCGTGCCCATCATGCAATTTCTCATGCTCAAATATAAATGATGATCTCTGAAAATGAGCCTCCCATGAGAGACTATCACCTCCAAAGAATCTCTCGATCTTGGCCAATGTAAGCATGAGTGGCCTCCATCTACTCCAATGCATGAAAGAGTCCTTCCTCAAAGGAATAATCCTCTATCCCTCCAAATCCTTGGAGCATCCATCCTCCATCCATGCAGCAAACTTTATTAGCATGGTAAGACTGATGAAGATGGGTGATACTGAAAATGAGAGGGGATACCTCTCCTCCTTGAGTTTACACCAAACCCTCTGTGCTGTGTTGGATCCCTCTAATGTCTCCACCCCTCCGGAATCCATGAGTGGTGAACCAAATGGCATAATGCCTCTCATCAACTCCAAATCAAGTGGCCTCCTAGGTGGAATGCCTCCATAAAGCGAGACATCATGATCCGAAATAGATTGCATGTATGAGTGGACTGATTTTTCCCTCTCTCCTCTACGCAGTGCAGTCTCTTTCCTTTGTGTAGAAAGCTTCTGAAATGGATATGAGTGAATGCCCATCATCCCTTCATGTTGATCCTTCTCTTCCTCCTCCATCTCACAATCCCCAGCAAATGCTACATAGGGCTGCAGAATTGTGCCTTTGTTCCCAACTCCCTGAAAAGATACAAGGAATCCTCTAGTGGAAGCAGTAGCTCCCTTCTCACCTCTATTTGGTGATGGATCTCCTTCCAATGTGACAGCGTTGCTGGTTCTTTCCAATGCATGCAAAGTGTTTGTGTTTATGTCACAATTAGTTTCACCAAGTTCTTCCATCAAACCCTTAGTGAATGCTTCATGTGCTCTTTCATTTGCATGAAAATGTAAAATGGAACTTCCAAACCAACAAACATGAGCCATACCTTTGAGTTGCAGCGCTGCTCCTCCAATGGTCTCATCTCCTTCCTCTATTCCCCTTGCAAGTGGACAAAGTACTACGCTATGGATCTGCATGTGTGGCTGAATGCTGACACCCATAATGAAAAAACTAGGGTTTTCTCCATCCACAAACCTTTTCAGAAAATCTCCCCACTGTTCCCTTTCATCAAGATTTTCAATGATGTCCTCCATGGTCTGGAAAAGAAGAAGGGAACCCTCTTCTTCCATCGTTCCTTTTTCCTTGTCTCCTTTGTAAATCTCCTCTCCTTGGAGAGAAGCTCCTCTTTCTGATAGCATAAGATCTTGGGCACAGGCTAAGCCAAGATCATGCTCTGATACCACTGTAATGTTCCTTTTCAGGAACTGCTCATGAACCCTGCAAATAATATTCCTTTTTCAGGAATATTAACAATCAACAACTGTACTAACCCAGTGATTGACTGTAGGGGAATTTTCTAGATATGTAACCTTCATAAAGAAGGATGAGCTCCAGAGGATACCTGGTCCTGTACAGACTCTGTCCATAGAACACTGTCGAATGTTAATAACCCCAAGCCGGGAATTACTGCATAACCTCCAATGGAAACGATGTATAAGGAATTACATGCAAATAAAACGTTTTATAGTATTGGGATCCTCTTATACATGTAATGTGGAGTCTAAATGCAGAAAGAGAGATGAAACAAATAGTTCTAGGAGGGTTAAAAAAACCTCCCCATCCTAGGTACATCATAAAACAGCTCAAAGAGAGAGCTACAACAATATGCAAACATGAATATGAAACTCTGCAATTATAAATATATCAAAAGAGGGAAATGGTACAGCCAACATTATATTATGATTTTAGCATTAATATACAAGAAATAATTGAGGGGACAAGCCTCTCAAACCTCTAGAACCATACTCCAATGAATAGACAATGAAATGCCAGAGTTGTTGCAACTACACATAATGTTGGAAGACCATGACTGTGCGGTCTATAAGAGTGAAGCAGCTGCTGAACATGTATAAAATGGAAATGTGGCTGAAAGATACAAAGAAAATAGCCCCAGAGTGGAAAATGGGCTCAATATGGAATTTCTAGCCAATCTCAAGGAGATTGCTAGAAATGCCGGATAAAATACAAAGTGACAAACACAATGTCACTGCAACTGGAACAAAATGAACATGAGGTTGTGGCTGATCTGAAATTATGATGCCCTCCTCTGATAATTCCCTCAAGGGAAAAGGGGCTGATCCCCTTCACTCAAAAGCACTCCTCCTGATGAGCACAAGGATCTCCCTCAACACTGCCTCCATGAAATAACGCAGTTTCTCTCATGGATTGCACTGTGAGAGATGGTGAGAGTGTGGCCTGATGCCACTGATCTAAAATAAAGCCCAAGAGTCTTCTTTGCTACTCCTCCAAAAGAAAGATCATCCATCCACTGAAAAGGCAAGCCAAGAAAGGCTCTAAGAGTTCCTCTGCTGCTACCCCAGCAACACAGCACTGTTCTGCTACAGAACTAACACTGCAACTGAAGGAGTGAGCTTGGCCCAAATGCCGGAATGAGGAAAATGTAGCACAATTCTCTTCCAAGAGCTACTCCATGGAAGAGGTGGGGATTCTCGACCGGGAACACCCCCAGTGCTCAAGAGCACTGCAATCCTGCTAAACAGCATGGATGTGCAAGCTTCAACAAGCCCTACGAAATTTCTGAATAAAAAACTGAAAAAATGAGCTGCTATCTTCTCTTTTATGAAGCAAATGAACTCTCTCTCACCATAGGTCCCACAATTAGGATTTCCATTCACTTTTGAATGCTTTCCCTCCAAAAATTGCGTTGGCTTCTAAGGCACGCCACCCCTCTAAGGCAGTGCTGTTGACTTGGTCAAAGATGGCCAACTCAAGGTGATCGTCATCATGTTCACACCCTTAGGTGTTTATTTCAGTTGCTTATTTGTCCTCCTTTCACACAAGGATTGTTATTTCTTCATCACAAGGGGGTTAAGGGGTCTCACTCATTTTATTAGACAAAATAAAAATGTGACAACTACAATGTTCCCTTTAGATGGAGCTAAAAATTAGGAACATTACACAGGGAGTGTCAGTGAGTTCTAGGTGTGTTAAGGAGGGAGTGACATTGTTTTCTAGGAAGCACTAAGTCGTGCTAGTGTGCCAGAGTGGCATGCGGCCAAGATGTTCCAGGTGCCAAGATGAAGTGTTTTAGTAGAAGTTCAGAATAATACTTGCAAGAGGGAAGCATGTTGTTGTGATAAGGTGTAGACAAAGTAATTTCAGATAAAGGGAGACTTTGGGTTGGGCACAACATTTTTTTGCTAATGACTTGGTTGGGTTCCCAAGTTGCAAAAAAAGTAAGGCTATCTATGAGGGTATGCCAGCTAGGGAGTGCCAAGGTGTTCTAGGGAATGTAAGGTTCCCAAGTAAGGCTAGTTGTGATGGCATGAGTTCCAATGCGTGCTTGGGAATGCTAATATGTGACAGATAGTGCGAAGGCATGTCAAACATGTTAAGATGTTCCAAGTGTTAAGACATGCCAATATGTGCAAGGGTGTGACAATGGGTGTCAGGGACGATCAAGGAAACAAATGGAGAAACAAGTTAAACTACAAGGACATGAACACATAAGAGGGTTAATAAGTCATCAATTTACCTTTTTTGTGAGGGACATGCTAGGCACACCAACACTAGGTGTGAATAGGTGCCAAGTACCAAGTGTTAGTGCATTCTGCGTGCCAGATATTTCTCTATTGCTTCTCATCTACTTTCCAATAATTTATCTCAAATAACTTTAATATTAAACCGTGCCAAAGAATACCAATTCATCTCAATGCATGTCAGATATGCCAAGACTTTCCAAGCACTAACATGTTCCAAGTGCCAATGTGTGTCAAGGAGTGTTATGCATGCTATGAAGTGGTAGGGCATGTCGAAAAGTCCTAAGTAGAGAGTGCCAATGCATGGTGAGGAGTGTTAGGGAGTACTAGGACAACACAAGGGAGCACTAGGTCAAAATGCATGGAAGTGAATGAATATGAGGGTGTGTGAGGGAGTGGAAATGAGTGCTAGTTGTCATGCCAAGGAGGTAATAGTGAGAAGGTATTCTAAGAATTCACACACCATATTTACCACTTACTTCTTACCATTCCCACACCATAACAAAAAACCCTAAAAATGTCATTCTTAAAATATCTTGTGTAGTTTCCTAATGTCATTCAAGTAGAATCTCACAATTAATTATGTTAGTAATGGTGCGTTCATTTTTTATTCTCCTAAAGGAACTCTTTCTAGACATGCACCTCATCAAACATAAATCATCGAGTGAAAATGAATGGAAATGAATGAATAAGAGGGTGTGTTGGGGGTGTCAGCGAGTGTCAAGCGTGCCAAGAGGGGAGTGACAAGGCATGCTAGAGAATTCTATGGAATTTAAACAAGTTCTAGGGTGTGCTAATATGTGCCAGGTAGTGTCAATGAATGCCAGGCATGCCAAGACATGCCATGTGTTAATGCATGACGAAATGTGCCATGTGTTAGGGTATGCGAACGTGTGTCAAGGAGTTTCAGGCGACAAAAGGGAATACGAAGTTGAAATGAAAAGAAGTGAACACATATGAGGGTTAGTAATTCAAGACCTTACCTTTTTAAGAAGGGAATGATAGGCATACCAACACTAGTGCCAATACATGCCAAGGGCCATATTTTAGCTTGTCTTAAGTGCCAAATCATCCTCCATTACTTCTCTCTTAATTGTGAATAATTGATCTCAAATAAATTTTATCTTAAACCATGCCAAGGAATTCCAAGGCATCCAAACACATGATAATAGTTTTTAAGTGCTACTAAGTGCCAAGAGCCAATATGTAACAGGGAGTTATAGGGAATTATATGGAGTTCCAAGTTTGCTAAGGAGGGATTGAAAAGATATGTTAGATATTTCCAAGGCATTCTAGAGTGATAGGGAAGCATACCAAGATGTGCCAAGTGCCAATGTGTGTTGAGTGTTAGCGAGTTCTAGGGAAACACGAGGGAAAATTACGTAAAAATGCATGGAAATGAATGAATAAGAGTGTGTGACATGGAGTGTCAGTGAGTTCTAGGTATGCTAAGGAGGGAGTGACATTGTATGCTAGGTAGCGTTAATTCATGCTAGTGTGCCAGAGTGGCATGTGGCCAAGATGTGCCAGGTGCCATGGTGTGCCAACACATGCTAGGAAGTGCTAGGTTGTCCTAAGGACACACAAGGGAGCACTAGGTGAAAATAATGCATTGAAATGAACAATTAAGAGATTGTGATAGGAAGTGTGAGTGAGTTATAGGTGATCTAAGGAGCATACACCTACCATTCTACCAATCTTGTTGTCCTTCACAAGAACAAGAGTTAGGGCTCTTCTGTGATAGTCACCTAACAACCATCCAACTGTACTTGGACTACCATCAATTTTCCCAACCACAGTAAATTCTTTTTACTGATCTAGGGCTTACAATATTGTCTTCATCCAGGGCTCTTCAAATCTGCCACTTAACAATGGTTTGAGTCCTCTCAAAATCATTGTTCTTTTGTATCGATAATTTGATCTTTGTTGTCAAATCTATGAACAAATATGAACTACTCCTATTATCATCCTTCTAACAATATGTTGATGACTGAACTAGGGTCACAGATCAACCACTAACAATCTAGTGAATACTTTTTTATAGGTTGCTTCAGATCTCTGTCTAAAACTCTATGGATAGTCCACCAAAATAAATTCCTCTACATATCAATCCATTATTCATATGGCACATTTCTTCTGCATGCTAATCTTCTACTCATGTTCCACCCTCCTTTGGATCTGTTGTCTCCACACATACTGAATTTGCAAACCATCTTCCAGATTTGCGGTCTATATTGCAGAAATAAACCTCGCTCTAAGGGTCATAACCCGTCTTCTTCTACACAAATTTGTCACAACCTTAAGGGCATACCTTATGAACTAAACATTCTAGGAAACTATCCTAACTAGGGCATTATACTTATGTACTTCTAATTGTTGTAGAAAAAACCATATCCACCCTTAGAAAAAACACGACTCTTTCCTCCATAAGGGACTCGACCTAGCTCATATGGATCCATATATTATGGGCATTTCTTTGACTGAATCTTGACATGAACTTTAGATTTCAATGTCGACCCTCAAACTAGGGTTAACTCAGTCAATATTACACCTGCGTTGACTTCTGTTATGGCTCTAAATTACAGTGCAAGCCCTCCTCCATTTATGTTGGTCTTTATCACAGACCTTGTGGCCTACTAACCACCACAAGGCAAGATGGTATCAACCCTCTCTTCTATTTCATGTAGAAAATCTAACCAACGGGATTCAATCTGATCTTGTAATGTACTAAAACAAGATATTGAATCCTTCCTACAATTTGTGAAACAAAACACGATCGCACATGAATCACATATAAGTAAGAGAAACAAGTTATCAATTGCACAACACAAGATGTATATGGGGAAGCAACTGCTCAAAACCCTCTATCTCTATTTTTTATTAAGTCAAGGAATCATGAAATAATACAATGCTTAATCTCTCTTGAGATTCTCCAGCACTCTGCCAATTGTCTCCTGTTGATCTAGGCAAAATCGGTCTAGTACTTAGCCAATTCTCAGCCTTCCTTCAACCTACCTTGCTCATGCAATTCCTATGGAATTATCTCCATATTAATTAGGAAAATCAACCTTCCTTGATTGCGCAATCCATCATGGCATCCTAATGACTTTATAATTGCACATGGGAAATTTTCTATAAATACAACTGATAGTTATGTTCCTCTAAACTGCGTTACAATAAGGATCAAGGGCCTTTTTATTATTTAAAATAAGAGAAAACCCTAAACAACCAAAACCCTAACCCGAGGAGATGTAACACCAAGATTTTATGGCCCAGTTGAGGTTAGTTGGGCAACCAACTTCCCGGGGTCGTAACTTGGTCATATGATATTCGTTTGACGCACATGATACCTTGTTAGAAAGATCTCTCTGAGGAATACAAACCTTTCATGCCCAAAAAACGTCATTTAGGGCCTCAAAACGGCTCCGAAAGTTCAAGACCTGAAAATTTGACAAAAATAGTAAATTGTGCTATAAATAAGGAAAATAAAAAACTGAAAGAGACAATGGTGAGGGCCCAAGTGGAATAGGTGGGTGGCCACCAATATCCACCTCGATCACCTTAAATCGAATTTCTTGAGCTAACTCAATCATCATGACTTGGTTAACTGACACAAGTTGTTATGAGACGAAATTACAATTTATTGTCCAATTTATTTAAGGGAAAAATAAATTAGACACCTCACATTCCTCACTCCTGGTACATCAAAATTCCTCACCAATGTGGGTGCATTTTTTTTTGTCCTTTCTAGTCTCCAATTTAACTATTTCTTGTTGCAAATTTCAACACTCCCTCTCAATAAGAAAGGAATTCAATCTATCCCCATCCGGTACCTTTGGAATGTTCTGCATGCTACACTTCTCTAGTGTTGCACTTGAAAATCCTAAAACTGAATAGCCTCTGAACAACTAAATCAGTATAATGCATCTGTCATCAGAGTCTTCTGACTGCTGCTAGCTACTGCACCTGTCTAGTACTATATTCTCTGCACTGCTGCTGACATCTGCATCCATGCCCTTTGAACTATTGCTAACTCTATTTGTGCTCTAGTATTTGACATATGTCACTATGATTTTTGTCTTGCTGACATCTGTCTACATCAATATAACTGATCCTTCCTACTACTGCTGTACTGTGGGCTCCTCGTAGCTAGGTTCGATCCATGAGACATGCCATCTCAATGGACCTTGCCCAAATTTCTTATCTTGGGATTATGTCTACACATAACCCCACCTTACACTTCAAGGTATGGCTGCTCCCTCTTCCCATCTGGCTCGAAATTTCCCCCTTATGGAGGTCTCTGCTTGAGTGGATGCTTCCACTCGGTCTCCTCTCTGCTTCTCCAATTGTGGCAGCTACTCCACAACCTTCTGAGACTGCTTCTCATGAGGATGCATGTTGAGAGGTAATTTATGCTCCCTCTAAACCACCAAGTCTATAACTTTTGCCTTTCTCCTCAAAGCTTTGCATGCATCTAGTACCTCAAGTGCATATAGGTTCTTGACTCGTGCATAGTGTAATTTTCCTGATGTTACAAAAAGTTTCTAAAAAAGAGTTGATTTTAAATCGATGATATCTCCCTCGTCCGAGCTCTGATTCAACCAATTTTTTTTCCATTTGGGTAGATTTTCGCAAAGAATCCAAATATTCTATTTTTTTTTTTTAATTTTACACCAAAATCTTCAGATATTCTCTGCAAACTTGCCGCCCAAAAAATTCCTTCTCTGATACCATGTAGAAATTCTAACCAACGAGATTCAATCTGATCTTGTAATCTACTAAAAAAAGATATTGAATCCTTACTACAATTTGCGGAAACAAAACACGATCGCACAATCACATATAATTAAGAGACATAAATTATCAATCGCACAACAACATGATGTATTTGGGGAAAGAAACTGCTCAAAACCCCTCTATCTCCATTGTGTATAAAGTCAAGGAGTCATGAAACAATACAATGCTTAATCTCTCACGAGATTCTCCAGCACTCTGTCAATTGTCTCCCATTGATCTAGGCAAACTCGGTCTAGTAATTATCCAATTCTCATCCTTACTTCAGCCTGCCTTGCTCATGCAATTCCTAGAAAATTAACTCCTTATTAAATATGAAAATCATTCTTCCTTGATTGCCAATCCATCATGGCATCCCAATGACTTTATAATTTCACATTGGAAATTTTCTCTGAATACAAACGATAGTTATGTTCCCTTTAACCTCTGTCTCAACTGGGTATTCCTCGAAACTGACATACATGCAACTATTAATAGCGAATTATCAGTTATCTGATTGATCACTCATTGTGAATTAAATCTAATTTAATTCACTAGACCTCTCACTAGCTCATCACTCAATTAGAACTAGTTAAACTGATTTTAACTCATTTAATTGAGTTAATTACACTTGCACCCCACTAATGCATCAACTTCAACTGGACCCCAAAAATATTAGAATCCTCTAGATGCCTCATCTTATACCCTCAACTCGAATTTCTTGAGCTAACTCAGTCATCGTGACTTAATTAATGGTCACCATATTGACCATTAATGTATGCAACATACTTCTGAACCCTCACATGATGATCTTGCTCTTGGAGGATGATCATAACCTCCCTTTAGCAACCCTTACTCGGCCCTCGTACTCGACCTACTTTAGGACTACATCTCTCTTCACCCCCTTGATGTGCCAGATATTGGGAATACATGTCAAACATTCTAAGATGTGCCAAGTGATAAGGCATGCCAAGATGTGCAAGGGTGTGTCAATGCGTGTCAGGGACTGTCAAGACAAAAAAAGGGAGAAAAAGGTTAAACTACAAGGAAATGAACACATAAGAGGGTTAATAAGTCATCAATTTACCTTTTCCAAGAGGGGCATGCTAGGCACACCAACACTAGGCAACAATAGGTGCCAAGTGCAAAGTCTTAGTGCATTCTAAGTGCCAAGTATTCCTTTGTTGCTTCTCATCTACTTTCCAACAATTGATCATCACAAGTAAATTTAATATTAAACCATGCCAAATCATACCAAAGGCATCTCAACTATTCCATACATGTTAATACTTTCCAAGCACCAACACATGCCAAGCGCCAATATGTGTGAGGGAGTGTAATGCATGTTATGAAATGAAAGGGAATGTTGAAAAGTGCTAAGGTGTGCTAGAGAGTGATAATGCATGTTGATGAGTGTTAAGGAGTACTAGGAAAAAACATTAAGGGAGCACTAGGTAAAAATTCATGGAAGTTAATAAATATGAGGAACATGTGCCAGAGACTAGTGTTAATGAGTGTTAGTTGTCATGCCAAGGAGGGAGTGACAAGGTATGCTAAGCATTGGTAAGGCATGCTAGGGAATATCCAAAGTGTGCTTGGGAGTTCCAGGGTGTGCTAATTATATCATGTGCCAATTAATAGTGCCAAGATATGCCAATACATGCTAAGTGCTAAGGATGTGGCGCAGGGTGCCAGGGTATGTCAATATGTGTCAAGACAACAAAAGGAAGAACCAATAAGAGGGTTAATAAGTCAGGACTTTATCTTTTTGAAAAGGGGCATGCTAGGCACACTAATAATAGGTCCCAATACATGTCAAGTGGCATTGTGTGCCAAGTGCTAATGTATGTCAATGCATTCAACCAAGGTGTTCCAGGGCATGCTAGGGACTATATGCAACATGCCAACACATGCTAGGAGAGTTCCATGTTGTGCTAGTGCATGCCACCATGTGCTTGGGTGCCAGTGTCATCACAAGATGTTCTAGGTACAAAGATGTTCCAAGACATGTGGGGTGCTAAGAAATGTTAGTGTGTGCCAAAGCATTAATTTAAGGTGTGCCCAAATTTTTGAGGAATGCTAGGTCTTTCTCATAAATAGAATTGTCAGAGCTTGATTATGTATTAAACAATATATTTCCTACACACAATAGTGGAACTTTATCTAAAGGGAATTTTCTAGCTAATAAACATAATAGATATGAATCGTGTTTTGACTCATAGGAAATCTATATTTGACTAGTCATTAGTTGAGGGAAATAATACACACTAATTACTTCTTAAAAAAATCACTGACACTAACCACTATGGCCTTGGACATATTATAAAAAATACTCCATAATAATGGCATTAAATCATTATATTTTGACAAAAAATATATTAATAGGCACATAGCATCATCAGAAACTCATTAGAATGATCAATGATGACGAACATTTTTTGATCGTCACCAAAAGTAACAAAAAGAGCATTGGTGAGGGTCATTAAAATTTCATCACTAGAAGTTTCACCCAAGAGAGAATTAGTGATGAGAATTTAACTACCCTCGCCAAAAGTGTCATTGAAAATTTCTTTGGTGACGAACCATAAAGGACCATCACTATATACACTTACAATGACGGATTTTAATTATCAATGATGACGGACATTTTTTAACCGTCACCAAAAGTAACAAAAATAACACTGGTGAGGGTCATTAAAAGTTTGTCACTCGAACTGTCACCAAACAAAGAATTAGTGATGGGCCTTTAACAACCCTTACCAAAAGTGTCATTGAAAATGTATTTGGTGACGGACCATAAAGGACCATCACTATATACACTTACAGTGATAGTTTTTTAAGGACCGTCACCATATGTGACATTGGTGATGGACCTTGAAGGTCCGTCACAAGCATGACCCTCACCAATGTGGTTTTCTCTTGTAGTGGTTGGCTTCTTGTT